>CANNZV010004840.1:0-34561 GCA_947561585.1 Caprella mutica
GAGGTGCCTTCTAAACCTTATGACCAGCATTTCACTGCTTCTAACTTTGAGACTGTCGCTCTTCCAAGACCTAGCGATGCAAACCAAAAGAAAAAAATACAGGACCAAGTATTACGTAAAATATTAGCCCAATCTCTCACTGATCCTCGTGTGATAGACATTATGTCCACAGTTATAAAGGAGAAAATCTGCCAGTACAAAGATGAAATACAGAGTAATAGCTAACTTCACTTTATTCTTTGTTGTATAGCTAGCATAGTGTCAAAACTGTTCAAATTTTTAATCGCTTCTTTCGCTGTATAATCCGATGATATGTTTTTATTAATAAATGTTTTCAACCTTAAGTCATTGTTTATTAATGAAACATTTTGAACTGCAATAATTAATATTTAGTGTTACAATGTTCTAGTGATATAGTGTTAGGGTGAAAAAAGTCTCAAGCTTCATCATCTCCCATTGATGAGCCTCCATCATTGTCTTCTATTTCGTCTTCTTCTATTGCCTCCTCTCCTTCTTCTACAGCCTCCTCTAATTCTTCTTCAGCCTCCTCTTCCCCTCCCTAGAGGAATAGAAATAGGGTCGAAGTAGTAATTCACTTTGAATCACCAATTGAAACTGACATAACTATACTATCACCGCAGTCCAAATCAGTCTGTTGTATGCTTGTAGCTAATATATTACTGCATTAGTTACTGAATATTTTCCAATCATTAAACAATCAAAAATAGAAGTAGCTATATTTTGAAAATAGGAATTTATTTTGGAAAAGTTACCACTGTACTCACCTCCTCATTAAGCTCCTCCCCCTCCAAGGAGGCAGGAGGTGGAGTCACTACTGCAGGTGTATCAGCAGTCGCCTCCATTCCTCCCACTGAGTCCTTAGAGCGATCAGACACCTCTTTTACTGAGTCATCCTTTAGATGAGAGAAGTAGACAATTAGTGACATTATTGTCTTATTTAGCTGGTGATTAGAAATTTGCTTTACCATGTCTAGCATTACTTATTTTGAACATTTTATATACTGAAAAATGGTTAATGAATGATATAATTTTATTGAAAAGAACTATACAGTTTCAAACAAGCCCTTTTATAAATTCCAACCATAGAAGTTTGATCGCTTAATTTATTATTATATTAATTGATATACGATTTATCTTTATAATAATTTTGTAATGCAATCCTTTTTTTTAATATTTGCTACTTAGACTATTAACAATATTGGCATACCTTTTCTTCATTCTTTGGTACTAGTCTCATTCTGCCACTCTGCTTTTGGTTCAAAGCCTGAGGGTCCACTCCTAGTTCATTGGCCAGTTTCTTGCCAGCATCTATCACCTGGTAAAGAAAATGAAAACCATCATAAACTTCTAAATCTTTATGGTGTGAGTGTAATTTTGAACCGTAACATCATTCTATTTTATATTCCTTCATATCAGAAAAGGTGAAGTGGGACTTTGTCTGATTGTTGTTGCTTTTCTTCAACTAGTTTTAGAAAGAATATTTTAACTGTGCAATTTAAATTGTAATTTGTACCTAACGAGATTTCTTGATTACAATTTTATAGAATAATTTTTCCTAATTTATAAATAAGAGTGAAGCATACAAAAATTCAAAAAATTAAGTTCAGTCTTTCTTAGTAGCTACAGGTAATTCTTATAAGCAAATTCAATGATTTGTTAACCATGTTTATGTTTAGCTACCCCACCTGTGTGTCTAGATCAGCTGTCTGTCTCAGTTTAACGACTCTCCCCTCGAAGAGATCATACATCTTCTGTGCCTCTTGCTTGTCCCCTTGTTTGAGGAGAAAGATGGCGTAGTTGAGACACACACTCGGGTCTTTGGTCTCCAAAGAAACCGCTTGCTTGTATGCCAACCTAGCGTTAGACTCGTCTTCCAGTTGACTCAGTGTTACTATGAGGAAATAGGTAGGAAACTTCTTCATTTACTATTTTGATTACTTATCTACTAAATATGTTTACTCTATTTGAGCTGTTTTAGGAACATTATTATAAGCTCTTTTGTAGTAGAATTCGGAAACTAAATAATTTATTTTATTTTTTAACCATCTGGGTAGCTATTGAACTCTTAAAATTTAAACCCAATGTATTCATTAATGTCAGGGAATATATTAAAGTTCAGCACCTGCAAGCAACATGAATATCTGTCCTTTGGTTGGTTTTAAGTTAACTGCAGCAGATAGGAAGTGGAAGGCTGAGGTGGTTTGCTGCATCGTCAGATGCACTAGGCCCAAATTGTAGAGAACTCTCCACTCGAATGGGGCCAAATAATTTGCCCTTTTCAAACAGCTAATTGCCTGTCAAATCATAGAGAGAATAGTATTTAATTAATAATTGTAGAAAATTAAGCTACAAGTAATTCATCATCAACCAAGTACTAACCGCCACATATTTTTTTTTTCCGAAGAAGCACATGGCTATGTTGTTCCAAAGTGCTGCAGACTCTGGTATAGCTTGAGCTGCTACTCTGTACTTGGACAGCGCCACGTCAAAATCTTGATGTCCCTGAAGAGAAAGATGTTAAAAGGCATTGCGATTCAAATATTCTATTCATAGTATAGATGTAAAATAGTACAAATCTTGTATTTTTTATGATATTCGAACTGTGCCTCATCACACTACCTAGACTCAATTTCTTTAATTTGCTGAAATATTTTATTTAGCTACTTGGTTTGCTAGATATGATATTAGTATATAGTAACTACCAGAAAGGTGCATATTTGGTCTATAGTAACCTGCATCATTGCCCCGACTGCTAGCAAGGCCGCACTGTGTTTGGGTTGGAAGGTCAAAGCTGCCGCCAGTTGCTCAAAAGCCTGCTGAGTTCTGCCTGTCTGTAGCAGCAGCTTGCCCAGACTAGCGTGCAGGTCACTGTTCTCTGGGAACTGCCTGTCATCAGAATAGATAGCTATAGTTGCGATATGCTTTAGGTGAAATATATCAGTCGTAGTCATTTTTTCAGCATATGTCTAGTTAAATGAATTAGCCTCAAGTTATTAGGCATTGCAGTGAGACTCCTCAGTTAGGAGGTATTTATTACTTCATAACTCAGAGCCACTTCATATCTCGAGTGCACTAGATAGTTTTCTATGATTAGAATCATAGAAAACTATGGATGCAATTTTTGACATATGTTCTATGATTTAAACATTTGAAAACTACCTCATAACTCAGGTGCACTTCATAATTTATGTCCCCATTACTAGAGTGATTCATAACTCAGGGTTTTTATTACTGTACTGACTTAATTCATAAGTTTTTACAATTATCTGATATATCAAATTAGTATTCACTTTATAATTCTCACTCTATAGCAGCTCTGTAAGTGGACACTGCAGCAGTGAGTTCCCCCTGCTCCAGATACACACCCGCCAATGCCCTGAAGGTGGCGTGGTGTCTGTGGAGCTGCAGTGCATTCTGCAGTTGCTCTTTGGCTTGCTCCAACTTGCCTAGTCTCTGCAGGCAAACCCCTGAGTACAAATTAACTTTATGAAGAAAAGTGCAGTGATTTGGACTCAGTACTGACTGGATCAATATAATCAATAGGTTTTACTTTAATAATAGTTACCTAGATTGTAATAAATCTCCCAGTCTGGTTTAGATGATTTACTCTCTGCTTGTTTGTAAGCTTCCACTGCTCTCTTGTGACGACCTAATAAAAATCTTATGGGGAAAAGCTATTAATATAATTCTCTGAAACTACCTTTTATAATTCATTATGAATGGTTGGTTATATTGCATATGCAATCAATAAGTAAATTAATACGGAGTATTTCCAAATTCTCACAGTGATCTCGCCATTTGTTTCAAGTTCTGACAGCTGTTTGGATTCAAGACATTGCACAGCTGGAACAACTCTAGGGACTCTTGTATTTTGCCTTGGTGTCTCAATATCAAAGCCTGTAGAACGGATAATATAATTGACCACATTTACAATTAGTCCACTAGTACTGAATAATGTACGTACTTGCACATAGTTTGCGTATTCACACATTCCTCTTGTTTCCGCTAGCAGCTCCTTGGTTAGTTTGAGGCACTCGTCAAACTCTCCTCTGACATAGTGAAGATGAACCAACCAGTTCCTCCGCTCCACACTACTCAATTCTGGTGCTTTTGGAACAATAGCAGGTCTTGGTTATTTATTAGCCAACTTATTGAAAAACTTAATCTAAATACACAGTAGTAAATTGCAAGTTACCAAAAGATGTTAAATTTTCGGTAGGAAATGTATCTTTTCTGTGTATCGTGTCCTTCCGTTTAAATGACACTTAAAAGATCTTTCATAGAAAATTCCTATCGCAAATTGAACATCTTTTCATAGTTGGGTATTTATCCTATTTCACAATTTTTTTCCAAAAGTTATGAGAAGATGGATGCAATTACTGTCAATTGACTTTTGAAAGGGAATTGATAAGATTGATTAACCTTTAATTTGGTTGAAAGGAGAGTTACAGTTACCTACCTACCTTTTTTAATGTGAAAGTAGCTATGAATTATATCTCGTACCATTACATTGATCTTACCTTTTTTGGGTCTTCCCTTGGCCCTAGAGTTGCTCTGTCCCGACATTGCACTGCTGGAGGGCAATGACCCGTTTGTGGGGGCCGAGTCTGCCCCAGATTGGTCTGTGTGACTCATGTCCGCTGACAATCCTTCAGAATTCTGAGAGAACAGATTGCTAATATTATTTTATAATTGATATAGACACGTAATTTAAAATTTAATAAGTATTGAATTAAATTTATATGTAAGCAGACCTGGACTATTTGCTTTAGTTTGTTCCATTGGGTACCTAGTAACTTCTAAAGTGCTTACCGAGGTGTTTATCACAAGCAACCATAGCAACTCTGACCTGAACGTTGGGATCCAACCTCTCTGGTAGAAGTACAACCATAGAACCTCCTAAGGTGGTATCAACCATCCTAGGAACAACTAGTAGGAGTTGACAATCTTTGCCATTGGTAAAAGCTCCTTAGTTTCGGTTTGCTCTTAATATTAAGAAATAGCCCTCATCGATAAAGAAAGAGTGTTTCACTTTCGTTGTCATAGCAACTGTATCGTACACTTGGAATGGGTTCTAGCTATAATGCTTAGTGAGATTTGATATGCAACCATACATTAATACGTAACTATTTATTTCAAATATTATTTAAACTAAAATCCCAACTATTTTATTATTAAAAGGCGAGACTGTAACTACAAATTAATATGCTTTCGAACAATTTCAATGAGTAACATATGTCAGGTTTAAGGTTAATTAACGGTGTATACAATTACTGTGATCGAATTTTTATTTATTCTCTAATTAATAAAAAACTATATGATATTTAGAAATTATTTACATTTTCTCAGAGAATATAGGCTAGCTATAACCTATATGCATGAATTGATTTTTATCATCTATAATAAAGTGTGCTATTATCTACTAATAGAGTTGTAAAATTTGTTATCCAGCATCCCTAGTGAGACCTAAATATTTTATTGAATTAAAATATGCTATTAACAAGATGATAGAAACTAGAAAGATATAATTGAACAACGAGGAATTTTTATTTTATGCCTTGAGCAGTCCTTCAACGTTCAGTGTTGAAAACACCCTCTTTCCAGTAGGACCAGTACGAAGGTATTATCGTACTACAAACGCTGTATTCCAATATACTACTCATATTAATAAAAAACTGATTAAAATCTTCTATACGTAGTTTTGAGTTATATAAAAAATTAGATAAGTTATCTATCATTGATTAGATTCTGGGCTCAAATAGTTGAACACAGAGGGATTTTTACAGATTTTCCGCTAAATATGGAATGTTATCATCACATTCTATTTTGCCCACTTGACGGACGAAGTGGTGAGAGTCACTGAGAAGACTAAGTATATTGCCTATAAATTCTTTCAAAATTTGCCAGATACTATAACATTGTGCAGAATCTGGGTAAGGGCTAGGTCTACTGAGTGGGCAGGGGTCCACTGCAGTAAATATCATTGAAATATATATTTTTAAGACATTATCGCCTATGGTCAGGCCCCTGACAGCCTGAGTGACAGGCTGACCTGGTCAGCCTGTCAGGGGCCTGAGGAAGGGCAGTGTCAATGTCCGATGACTCGATATGACTGGGTCAGTTTTTGAGTACGATGATGGTCTGAATGGGGAATCCATATTTAATTTGGCATGACTATTTTAAAAGACAAAAAATAATATACCCATTTCTGAATTAAATTTAAAGATAACTCATACCTAAGCCTTATAAGAGAAAAGTCTCACTAAAAATATAAAAGTTTATTAATTTATTTACTATATAATTTGAAATTTTCAGGGTTACCTAATGCAATTATGAATTATGCAACTAGGTAAGGTACCTATAATCTATTCCCAGTCTGCAGAATATGGGAGATATTTGGGATATTCTCTCCGAACAATTTTGAATTAATTCCTATATTTACTGTTTACATTAATTTTGCTGCAAACAGAGTCAGAATAAGAGATCTCTATGAACACTTTACCAGTTTCTGCAGACTGGATCTATTCAAATGGAGTAGGTATTTTTTATTTAGGATTTTTTTTTCAACTTTGCTCCTTCACAAGTTCACCCTGAGACCCTCCATCCTCAATAAAAACACAAATTCCCAAATAGGGGATACTTTCAAAATGTATCAACTCGTACAGTTTTGAGCTAATTAGATTACACTGCGACCAGAATTATTAGTCCAAAGAGTTTTTTGCCCATAACTCTAAAACCGTTTGCGGAAGATTTCCGAAATTTCAACCATAGGTGTAGAAGAGCCAACTTGCCAAGTAAAATAGTTTGTCTCATAAACTCACCATTTGTCTCTCCAGCTGTCTCCTAAATACAACAAATTCTCTCCAAAATGATCAAATTATTATTAATTCTCTCCAAAATAACATTATAGCATAGGAGAAAAATAGATAAAACTCGCCATTTGCAATTGAAGGGTTCAAAATAACTGTCACAAACTCGCCATTAAAATGGCGAGTTTGGACATGCTTTATTACTTGGTAGAAGAGTATGAGACACGTTCTAACTAATTTTCAAAGTTGTACTCTTCTTTGTTTTGAATTTATTTAATATTTCCTTTTTTCAGGTGACCATAATTATTAGTCCAGTACATAATTTTTATTTAATTAGTTGAAAATGGGGCGTGGAAAGGACCTTTCAGAGCAAGAAAAAAACCTTATCATCAAGTTAACAGCTAAGAAGAAGCCTCAAGCTGAAATAGCTGCACAAATTGGACGCCATGTAAAAACCATCAAGCGTTTTTTGGAAAATCAGAAAATTCGTAAAGAACGCAAGGATAAAGGCAAATTGAGGAAACTATCAGAAAGGGATGTGCGCCGCCTGAAGGCTACATTGAAGAAGAACCCTGGTTCAACAAGCAAGGACATTTTTTCCGCTTCCGGGGTTGCAGATGTGTCTAAATCGACCCGCAATTCAGTTCTTGGAAAATTTGCTAAACAAAAAAAAGCCACTATAACTCCTCCTCTCACCCCAAAACACAAAGAGAGGCGTCTAGATTGGACCAAGAGATATATGAGAACCTCTCCAAAGCTTATATTATTCACTGACGAATGTAGAGCAACTTTGGATGGCCCTGATGGATGGTCCAAAGGATGGGTGTTTGGGGATGACCCTTCCCAAATGTTTTTGCGACGTCAGCAAGGTGGTGGAGGGGTGATGTTTTGGGCGGGAATTATAGGGGATGTACTCATTGGTCCTGTGAAGGTGCAAGAAGGTGTTAAACTCGATTCTAAGCGCTACTGTGAGTTCATTGATTCTGCTCTTTCAGACTGGTTAGATGACCTGCCTTTGGAACAACGCCGTAAAATCATATTTATGCAAGATAATGCTCCGTCGCATGCAGCAAAGAAAACCAAAGAGTTCTTGCACTCACAGGGCTTCAAGAATAACACCCTGATGGACTGGCCTGCCTGCTCACCCGATTTAAATCCCATTGAAAATTTATGGGCCATCATCAAAAGAAGTGTTTACAGCAATGGGAAGCAGTATTCATCAAAAAATGATCTCTGGGCTGCCATACAGAATGCTGCGAAGGCTGTGGATCCTTCTACTATCAAAAAACTAACAGATTCTGTCACTGAACGAATGTTTCAAGTCATAAAATCCCAAGGATCTCACATTGGGAAATAATCATGATTTCTGCCATATTAAATTCACTATTGACTACTTTCTTGTGTTTACAAAGTGTATTTGTATTTGGTATTTGATGTTAAAAGTTTTGTTATTTAAAAAATTCGTTTATTTATCCTTGTAACAAATTTATAAAGAAACGAAAAAATCGGGACTAATAATTCTGGTCACCTGAAAAATGGAAATATTAAATAAATTCAAAATTAAAAAGAGTTAACCTTCGTATAATGACACGAATGTGTCTCATATTCTTCTACACTTATGGTGAAAATTTCGTAAATTTACCGCTGCCCCTTTTTGAGATATAGTCAATAAACACTTAGGACTAATAATTCTGGTCGCAGTGTATATACATGTAACATGAAGATCGTCTGAGTGTCTCATCTTCTTCTGAATATAGTTCATTACAGTCTACCACTACCAGTTTACTACAAAGTTATGACTTAAAGAGCTATTTGTCTTAGAAAAATTTAAAATTATAGAAGTATTTTTTCATTTTTTTTTCAAAAACATTGAATTTTTCTATATCCATGTTTCAGAGGCTGGAAAATTGTAAACCAATTTTTGAGCCAAAATTTCACTTAAATTCTGAGCCAAGCCAATTTGCCTATTTTTGAAGATTTCAAGCCAAAATTAATATGGGAACATAGAAATTAATTCAAAATTTACAGCCAATTAGACATCTGAGACCTTTTGAAATTTAAGCCAATTAACTTTAACTGACATACTATGTAACATGGTCCTGTATATATAATATCTCAATCTCACTATACTCCCAGTCCCTCACACATTGGGAAATTTGAAAAGCCCTGCCTGTAACTTTGTGAGCAATTCATTTATGAAGAAAATGAAACAAACCCCATGTCTGATGTCTCTAGCTTTAAAACTGTATGAGTTGATACCTTTTGCAGTCTAAAATTTACTGAAATTTTTTGTAGAAAAATAGTCTAACTCAAATAATTCGGGTTCCACTCTTGTGGGGGACGGGGTGTTGTGTCCTATTTCTAATGCATCTAATAAACAAATCATTTGATGTGAGACCCAAATAAACTTTCTATACCTGTGCTGACAGACCAGCCAACTCTGCCCAACTGCAAAGTATAATTTACAATATTGTCCATATGTTTTTGAAACACTCTGCACTTCTAGACTTATTTTAGCTCTAATATTTCAATTGAAGACATCATTTTATGTAATATTTTTTTTTTTCAGATTTGAGGGAGACGCCTCTTTAAGTAGTACTGTAGTCACAGTGTAGTGTGTAGTAGTGGCCCAGACTTCAGAATATGGAACATTTTTCTTGTTTCCAAGACTCTGTAACAAATCTGAGCCCAATTTTAGAAATTGGATATCTCTGCTGGAGATCTTGAATTAATTCCTAGTAACCATTAATTTAGCTGCGGTAGATTCTGAATTTGCTACTGAGAGTCAGAGAGTAACTGTTTCTCAAATTAAAATCTCTGCGGGGCAAGAGACGCATTATGCAGTGGCAGTAGTGGCCACTCTGCATGATGTGTCTCTTGCCCTGCAGATATTTGAAACATGATAAAGTATTGATATCTTATACCTACCTAGCTATTCAAAGCTATTGCATATTGTAAAATGAACGAAACTAATTTATGCATTTGTTAATATTGCCTGCATTAAATCCCAAAGAATTTACTGAATAAATTTTTCCTTGCATCTCTAGAATTTTTATTTTCATCAAATTACTAGCTATTGTCTGGGTGAATCATTTTTCAAGCAGAAAATCAAGTAATTTTTAACTGAGATGGACTGATGAAGTTTAGCTCAATACATGGGATATGATTCTTGTTCTTGGGGATCATATCACTTATAACTTCATCAGTACTTCATCAATTTACTTTATTCTAGTAATGAGATGAAAGGCCATCATTATATTTATTGAACAGGAAATTGTATCTTGTTGACATATGTGATATTTCATGAAATTTTTTATATAGTATGCAAATTATGATGCCTATAGTCTTCTCAACAGATGATAAAGTAAAAATATTACCTTAGCCACTCATTTCACAACTTTTAAAAACTTATTTCTTGTATAAAGTAAATATAAAAGATTGCACGGCTCTTTCTTATCACTTTTTAGATTCTTTGAAACTTCTAAGCAGATATGGCTCAAATATTCAGTAAGGTTAGTGGAGATAATTGTACTAATGACATATCAAATTTACTCTGTATATATAGCTACTAAATAAAAAGTTAGTGGCTGTAGAATCACTAGAATGTTTTTGACATAGATAGAATATACCACTAGAAGTTTGCATGTTGCTATGTGATTGTTTATTTAATTCCTCTGAGTTGATTGCATAGCTAATTAACATAAACAAAAGGTGCTGCTAACAATTGATTTGGTGCTGGCTGTTATTTATTTTCATTTAATAATGTGTTGAATATCTCAACATAACTAGAGAACAACTACAGATTAAATTATCGAAAGAACAACTAGCTACAGATTAAATGGTTCTTTCATGGAAAATAATCCATGAAAGCAAATATGATTATAATACAGAATGAGAAAACAAATAGGAATATCAATTAAGAAATTATTGGAAGAATGGAGACCTTCATGAATAATGTAACCATTTATACCTCTATGAATTTATTTATAATTGAATGAATAATGGTAGGCTGATGAATGTTTGATAAGTAACAGCATAGATAGAAAATAATAATGAACATATTATTTTAGTGATTTCATGCAATAATGTGTACCAATTAGGAGAGGTTATTTATGGATTGTTCATGTGTTGTCAAATTTCATCTGGAGATATAAGATAGGAAGAGTGTGACATAATACCATTAAGCTAATAAGTTATCTAAACTCATCTCCCTTACAGTCTACATATAAGACTTCTTCTAAAGCTAACTGTAGTTTCTTCTTAAATTGTAAAAAAATTATAGTCATATTCTATAAACTTCTGCCAACATCTCAAAATAATTTAATTCAAATCAGTGCTAACAAAGTGATAATTAAAAAATCTCATATTTTGCAATTTTAAATCACTTACAAAACTTTGTTGTTTCTTCACTCAAGAACCATTATAATTTTCAGGCTTCATGAGAGAACTCTATTTACCCTAGCTACTTTAACTTCTAATTGACTATAGACTTAATTTGCTAGCTATCTACCTCCTTTGAAGATGGTGTCATTTGAAGCACTTGGACTAGAGGTAAATAATAACATTATCAAAAATGTAGGGCAATTGGAACTATCTGTAGTTAGTGATACACTTCCATTGGTGGTTAGTCATTACCCATTATCTAGTCACTTTGCCTTTTGTGAGATCTTCATTGGTTAGCTAATTTTCATTTTCCAAATGATCATAAGTTGCTAGTTTCTTCTCAGTTTTTATACAATTTCTCATTTGACAATCTGATATTGAATTGTCTTCCGTTTTACACTTTTTCAAGAACCTAAATACAAATAGTTTTGTCATTTTTTTCTGAAAAGTAGAGCTAAATGAATAACATAAAACTATCTAACAAATTTGTACACCAATTCTTTCTTGGTAAACAATTATCATATTATGGAAACAAATCAAATAGCTGTGTGAAAATATCTGTACCAAGTCATTGTCATTACTAATATCAATTTCTCTCATAATAAATTTTGACTACTGGAATAAACTTACCAACTGTAATTAATTGTTCAGGTTGTGCCAGCTCTAGTGGGTGTTGCAGTAGTCATTGGCACTGCTGTTGCTGCTAAGATTTACTTCTCTTACACCAAGAACAAAGAGAGTCTCAAGGCACTTGCCGACCCTAATGTCAAGTACGCTCTGCGTCTCGTCAACAAACATGTCGTCTCACACGACACTCGAAAATTCACCTTCGCGTTACCATCTGAGGAACACATCTTGGGTGTGTTAATTAGTTTCATATAGCAATGTTTGAATCCATAATTTTTATGATGAAATATTAGGATTTGAGAATTATGAAATTGTCCTTCATTAGCTGTAAAATAATATCTTGTCAATTTGATTTTAGGAACTTTCATTCAAGAAGCCACTAAAGGTTTTTTATTTCTAGGTTTGCCAGTTGGTCAGCACATTTACCTCTCTGCACGCATTGATGGACAGTTAATTGTGAGGCCTTACACTCCTGTGTCATCTGACCACACCAAGGGGTACATGGACCTTGTCATTAAGGTTTGTGATGTTAACCATATGACGCTTTTGGTGGAGGAAGATTCTACGCCACATTTTGAAATCGTTCAGAAGCATCCAGTTTGATTGTCGATATATTTTGAAGGTTTATTGAAATATAACTGATGATTAAGGTACTTTTAATCTATCTTTCCATAAAATAGCTACTGATGAAACAATGAAAATTTTCAGAATTTTAATTTAGTCACAAAGATAACTTCTTGAAAAACTTAATTTTCAACTATGGTGGCTTAGGCCCGTTATCCACTAAAAGCCTCCTATAGTTGATACCTCTTAAATCAATTAATATACGGTATATTATTGTTCTGCAATTTAGGATAAGACATCCAATTAACATATTGGTGTTTTTACGCTTGTTATCGTTATTGCCATAATAGTTAAGTACTCATCAGCTATTATTAAAACCTAATCTCCCTCCATAGGTTTACTTCAAAAATGTGCATCCAAAGTTCCCAGATGGTGGAAAGATGAGTCAGTATTTGGAAGAAATGAAGATTGGTGATACGATTGATGTCAGAGGACCATCTGGTTAGGATAGATTTAGGTTTTCATGATATTTTATAAATAAATATAGAAAAATATTTTTCACTCGGGTAAATTATGAATTATTTGTCAGTTTCACATCTTCGGTCATATAAGAAATAACAATTATAATATTGCTTTTTCTTATGACCAAAGATGTGAAACTGACTTATAAGTCGTAATTTACCCTAGTTAGCTGTTCCAATTTTGCTACTTATTTATAGATTAAATATTATATTAGCCTTCCATTATTCTGTCATTTTAAATTGATTTCTTCTTTATTTTATCTATTTCAAGATATGTACTAAATTGCATTGGTATCCTTTCAGGTTTGCTGCAGTACACAGGAAATGGACAGTTCTCTGTGAAACCAGACAAGAAAAGTCCTCCTAACGTTTTCTCTGCCAAGAAAGTGAATTTGATTGCTGGTATGTAATAGAAAATATGAGGATAATAAATAGCTACAATATTGTAAACATCTGTAAATCATTTGGATGTTTCTTGTTAGCAACTGACTTTTTGGCACTTCAGGAGGCACAGGAATCACCCCGATGCTGCAAGTCGTTAGAGAGGTGCTAAGGACTGGCAGTGACTCCACTCAACTGTCGCTTCTCTTTGCCAATCAGACAGAGGAGGACATTCTCCTCAGGGAGGAGCTGGATGAGTTGTCTACAAAGCATCCACAGCAGTTCAAGAGGTGGTACACTGTAGACAAACCCCCAACAGGTAATTGTAAACATTGAACAGATGTCTGATTACAGTACTTGTCATATTAGCCATTTTTAGGTATCGGTAGATTAATATTACCAAATATCAGTAGGTAATAATTATGGTGTTTATTTTGTTTCCTTTAACACTTATATTTTCACTTTACCCTTTTTTCTCTCAGGTTGGCAGTTCAGTGAAGGTTTCGTCAGCAGTGACATGATTTCAGCGCACCTTTTCCCCCCTGCAGATAACCCCATTACTCTGATGTGTGGCCCACCACCCATGATCAACTACGCCTGCATCCCCAACTTGGATAATCTGGGATACAAGCCAAGTTTGCGGTTTTCTTTCTAAAGAGATACAAAATGATTTACTATTACATAACTGTTGGGTGTATACATGTTACAATGAGGCATTTACGAATGGACTAACTATAAGTTTCCCTTGGATCAATATTGTTATAAGATAATAAAAGGAATTTATATTTTTTATTGTTTTACAAATTCTTTAATTAACTATGCATAAGGAGTGTAAATTGATGTCACAATATGTTATGAACTAGGTATAAATTTGTACACAAATTATTACAGCTACATCCATTTTGCAATTGATTATACATCATCATCATCATCTCGTTTTCCTGTAAAGAAAAAGAAATTGCTAATGAAGGGTGTTATTTTCATTATATATAATATAAATACTGCTATACTTTTATTCCTAACCTATAATTGCATATATGTTTAAATCAGCTGTTCACTTACTCTCTTTATTGAAGAATACAACATCTTCAGCAATAATGCTAGCAGTTTTATTTACTAATAAATTAGAATCTGCATCTTTCTTCTCATAGTAGCCTGGAAATTAATTTATTAAAACTATGAATACTGAAGAGAAAAATTAAGAATCAGTTACATATATTTTACATAAGTGATGACTAGTAGCTATGAAGTCAAATAAAGTGAGACTACTAAATTTAATTCAAATTTTTTATTAATTCCGTAAGGAAAATGTACAATACAAATTAAGCATAGAGCCAAAAACCAATTCAAGTTAGTTACTACATAAGTATAAAGTAATTAGAAGCAATAATAAGGACTGCAAGAATAGCAACAAAGTTAAAATTTAACACATTTATTATCGAGTTCAACAGTTGATTTGAAATACATAAATGAGCTAGAGCTACTCACCCAATCTTCCCTGTACGAAGACTCTAGCTCCTTTGTCCACGTGGTTGAGAATCAGTTCCCTGAGACCAGGCTTGAAAACTGATATGCGGTGCCATATTGTGTTCTGCTGAGGCTCTGACAAAAAATACCAACCTTTTATTGCATGAAGCGAAGTTAAAATTGTTACATATATCATTTGAGTGTAGCCTTAAATCATATCATTTGAGTGTAGCCTTAAATCATATCATTTGAGTGTAGCCTTAAATCATATCATTTGAGTGTAGCCTTAAATCATATCATTTGAGTGTAGCCTTAAATCATATCATTTGAGTGTAGCCTTAAATCATATCATTTGAGTGTAGCCTTAAATCATATCATTTGAGTGTAGCCTTAAATCATATCATTTGAGTGTAGCTTTAAATCATATCATTTGAGTGTAGCCTTAAATCATATCATTTGAGTGTAGCCTTAAATCATATCATTTGAGTGTAGCCTTAAATCATATCATTTGAGTGTAGCCTTAAATCATATCATTTGAGTGTAGCCTTAAATCATATCATTTGAGTGTAGCCTTAAATCATATCATTTGAGTGTAGCCTTAAATCATATCATTTGAGTGTAGCCTTAAATCATATCATTTGAGTGTTGCTTTATATCATTCAAATGACGAAGACTGCAAATTTATTATAAGTTACAAATGGTTCTAACTGTAACAGATTGCCTAGTTACCAGAAAGGGATATTAAATCATAACAGTTTGGGTTAAATTCTCATCATTCTGCTTGGCTAAATGACCTATTTTAACGCCCTTTTCTGGTAACTAGGCATATGTTAATTGATTAGTTAATTATCCTATTACATGGATTGGTCACAATGAAGAACAATAGGCAATAAATGGTTAAACACATATTGACTAGTTCAGCTAGTAGAAAATACAAATAGAACTCTTTGAATAGCTAGTGATATACATTATTTTCTTGAATAATGTTCCTGAAAAAAAATCCCAAACTATTTTTTCTGATTGCAGGAATACCCCGCTATTATTACGTCTCAAACTTATGACAATCGAATAAGTGTCCTTTTTTATTTCACCTGGTAGCTAAAAAAAATATTTTAGTAGTAGCTATGGTTGGTTGTCTTCATTTCAAGATGTTTTTGCCATAACTTATGCAAGTGGGATAGATTAAAAATATTTTTATGGTAGCTATGTAATTACTAATACAAGTAATTTACCACAAAATTATTTATTCCACCTGCATAAGTTACAGTAAAAACAGCTCTTAACTGAAAACAGCAAATCAAGTTACCAAAGCTACTGCTAAAATATTTTCTAGACCATGAAAAACAAAACAGAGACATGTCCCACACTTATTAGATTGTCTGAGTCGTTATAAGAGAGGGGTATGCCTAATTCTAGCTAATCAAGATTAGTTTAAAGAAATATTGATACACTATGTCATGTGGTAGCTGCTATTGTAAATGAAAAAGCTTATAGATGAAAACATGATGAGTTTAGACTATGTAGCTACATAAACTAAGAAGGTTTAACACCTAATTACTTATTGTTTTCTACAGTAGCTAGCTACAACCCATGTTAATATCCCCCTCACCTCCTCCTTTGAAGAACACGAGATGTGTAGCCAGTGAGAACTGAACCACAGGATACTCAGCAGTGCCTCTCAGCTCAGGTACATTGCCTACCCTACCCAATAGAGTTACTTGGTTGATACCTGAGGGAGAAAAGGCACAGTGGGGTGAGTTAGGAATTATCGGACACCTTCACTTTTTCAATCATATAAAAAAAATTGTAATTGGTATTTCTCTTTTTATATTCAGCAGACAGGTTTTATTACTTCTTTCAAGAGAAAAAATATGATCAAGAGAACAATATAATTATGAGAGGTTAATCATTTCATAGACACATCTTTTAAAGGTTACTAAGAGAGTGCGAGAGCTAGAGGCAATTTTACTGTACAATTGCCATAGCTAATTCATTAGATGGAGGAGTCTACTCAATGCTGCTGCTTGTTGATAACTAAAGTGATTTCAAAGGGACATATATTATTCATAACATGGCTAACTTGTCAAATTTTATTAAAAGATATTTACAAATCATTTAGAGAATAATAAAATATTAACCCTATTAGATCGCGGTCATATTGAAACCACCCTCCTCTCCCTTAAGTTTTATTTAATAGCGCTAGCTACTATTTAGTGAGCTTCTAGATTTTATAGCTTAAGTTTGGAAATTGAGCATCTTCAAAATTTAACCTCATTAAATGATTTAATTATTTTAAAACTCAATTTATGAGTTTTGGGCACTTGCAAAATGGAACTGAAAGACCAATTACTAAATAGCAAAGATATACAAGCTATAATATGTCTTGTGTATCGAATTGTAGTATATTATCTTTCATAATGGGATTAAAAAGTTTGCCAATGGGATTAAAAAGTTTGCCAATGGGATTAAAAAGTTTGCCAATGGGATTAAAAAGTTTGCCAATGGGATTAAAAAGTTTGCCAATGGGATTAAAAAGTTTGCCAATGGGATTAAAAGGTTTGCTAATGGGATAAGATAAAATTCTCACTTTTTTCAAAACGAGGCGAGTTTGCTTCAGGAGTTTCACAATATGAGCGAGATTTCATAGAATGTTGAAGAGCTGTTGTCAAACACCTGTTGGCAGACTTCAATCCTCTCTGAAACATAATTTGGAATTAAAAACATATTTGGAATGTTGCATTTATTTCACAATTAAAGTCATAATAAGAAACTAAGAACAAACATACCATTGCAAATGCCATCTTGCTAACTTCAATGGGGACAGGAAGAAAGAAGTTCACTCTCAATAAAAGAAATAAAGCCTAATCAATTTGAGTAAACTTCATTTAGATCTATTCAATACTTTTGAACAATATAGAGAAAACCTGAAAGTTAAAAAATATGAAGTTGCAGTTTCTATTGAATAGTCATTCTGTTAAATATAAGGAGCTGCTTTGTCCTCAAATGTCTGATGAGAACAGCTTTGAACTAATTTTCCGTAAAAAAAAACAGTTGCTTCAAACCATTGTTTTTAACTTTATGAGCAATATGAGTTCAATATATTTATTTAAATATTTCAACATTGAAGTTTGGTGTATAGGGAAGAGTCTAAGGCTGTGATTCTCAAATTTTGTGCCACAGAGCTTTTGCATGTGCGCCTCATAGAATTGCTGAAATATCTGTTCAGATACAAGAAGTATATACATAAAAATAACTATGCTATTGTATCTATTAGCCTATTATGCTATAGCTACATACTATTTTCATATAAAGGTTTGTCCTTTGGTAGTTTGGATGAACAGTTGCACCAATATTTTATATTTTGATAGATAAAAACTACATTTCTTACAACTAGGCTACTAGCCATATTTTTGCAAATTGCAAGTAATGCACAAAGAAATTAATAATTATAAACCTAGAGTTTAAGAACTATGGCTGTTGTAAAGGTAGGTAGGTAGGTAGCTATGTTAATGTTAATCTTGTTTCTAGTATTTATTTACTGGTAAATCACTGCCTTTTACTTTTTAGTAGTATCCAATTGACCAATTGCAGCAATGCCACCAATGTAAATGTAGGTCTCTCAAGAAAACATGCTGAACAAAATTTATAATGAAATTGAAATGTTGCATATCAAAAGAAGTGCAATAGTTTTAAATTTAATGTGCGTTTTGAAGCTATTATTTTTATTAGGGTTATGTGATGTGGTTAGAGCCACTTTGAGGCCACAGACCACAGTCTAGTCTGTATTTACTATTTGGTCACTTTGGTGCCCACGTAGCCAGACTGCAGAATATGGAACATTTTTCAAGACACTCTGTGGGAGTTTTTGATTGAAATTTAGAAATTTTGATATCTCTGCACGAGATCATAAATTAATTCCTATATTACCATTAATTTAGCTGTGGGAGATTTTGAATTAATTCTTATGTTACCATTAATTTAGCTGCAGGAGATTCAGAATCTGCTGCTGCAGTGTTGAGAGTAACTCTCTCTCAAAATAAAATCTCTGCAGAAGAAGAGACACATTATGCAGAGTGGCTATGCAATCATAAAGTAGCTATGTTTCAGAATATGTCAGTTAAAGCCAGACTGTATTTCATGGTAAATTCCACAGACATGTCAGTGGAATTTATCTCCCTTTGAAAATAATATTGTAACAAAGTTGGTGGATTTTTAGCTATTTATTCCTATGTTACCATTAATTTTTAGTGGATAAATAGGGAAAATGTTGGTGGATCAGCCAAATTGATGAAGAAAATTGTTGACAGATTTTTTCAGCTTTTTTTTTAAAAGTCAGTGGGATTTATTTTGTATACCAAATACAGACTGGAGTTAAAGCAAATTAATTGGAATAAATTCCATGTTACAGAGTATGTCAGTTAAAGCCAATTAATTGGCTTAGATTTCAAAAGGTCAAAACTCAGATATGTGTAATTGGCTTTAAATTTTGAATTAATTCTTAATCTTATGTTCCCATGTTAATTTTAGCTTGATGATATGAGCCAAATTGGCTTGGCAGATAGCTCAGAATTTTAGTGATATTTTAGCTCAAAAATTGGCTTACAATTTTCCAGCCTCTGAAACATGGCTTAAATTTTAAATTTAAACTCAGATACCTAGATATAGCTATGTAGCTAATTGACAGTTTGCTTAATATTTTGAATTAATTCCAAAGTTGAAAGTTGGAAAGTTCCCATGATAATTTTGGTTTGATTATTGAAATCTTCAAAAAATAAAAATGAGCCAAAATTAGCTTGGGATTTCAAACCGACTTTGCCAGAATAATATTTTCCAAGAGGGAAAAATTCCACCGAATTTAGTATTTACCATGAAATTATTGAAATACAGTCACTGTCTGACCATGATACATAGTATGTCAGTTAAAGCCAATTAATTCAACTTTATCTACTATCTAAAAGCTGAGCGGCACACCACATTACGGCGCCAGTCTGCAGAATATGGAAAATTTCCAAGACTGTCTGCAGGAGTTTTTCATTGATTTTTAGAAATTGGAGATCTCTGCGGGAGATCTTGAATTAATTCCTATGTTACCATTAATTTAGCTGCGTGGGATTTTGAATTAATTCCTATGTTACCATTAATTTAGCTGCGGGAGATCTGAAATGACTGAATCTACTACTGAGAGTCAGGCCAGTCTGCAGAATATGGAACATTTTTCTAAGACTCTCTGCGGGAGTTTTTGAATGAAATTTTAGAAATTGGAGATCTCTGCCGGAGATTTTGAATTAATTCCTATGTTACCATTAATTTAGCTGAGGGAGATTTTGAATTAATTCCTATGCTACCATTAATTTAGCTGCGGGAGATTCTGAATCTGCTGCTGAGAGTCGGAGAGTAGCTCTCTCTCAAATTAAAGTCTCTGCGGGAGAAGAGACACATTCTGCAGACTGGGAGTCAGGGAGTAACTGTTTCTTAAATTAAAATCTCTGCAGGAGAAGCGACAAATTCTGCAAACTGGCATTACGGTGCACTACAATAACGGTACACCACTGCACATGCTATCAATAATGATTTCAACGTAATTGTCATTTGTGATTAGTCAGTTATGTAGTTGGTTGTACTGCACACTTCATGATTGTTCAATGACCTGGCAGGGGGATTCGGGGGCAGCACGTCCCCTGATACATACCAGATTGTATTTGGTGGTAAATTCCAATGATATATCAGGAGATATTCAATACCTCTAATAAAAAAATTCCTGCAATGTCGCCTAGTATCAGAGAAAGTTCATTGAGCCGCCAATATATCTTTTTTTTTTAAAATAAGTTGACTAAAATTAGTAATGCAGTCTCCAGACGTCATAATTTAATTCCAATTTTGAAAGTCGACAGTCGTCAATATACCTATATTATTATAACTACCTAAATTAATTGAGAGCGTATCAGCCAATCAGAGAGAGGCATACAAATGATACCAGCCAATCACAGAGAGCCTGAGAGAGATATACTTTCTTTCATAGTTATTCATTTTTTTTTTTCGATAATTAGTCAGAGAGCATCAAATTAAAATGACAAGTAGTGAGTGACCACATCATTCATAACAAAAAAACACCGAAAACAGAAAACTGATACACAATTTGAATTATAGCTACATCATGGAGAGCGTAATATCAAAACAAAATGGCGGCTTTGTTTACATTTCAACAGAGAAACAGCGCGGTTCCGCTGTTTATGATTATGAGTCACCAATTTTAATTTTAAATCTAATTACTAAATTAAGTACTCATTAGTTGTCTATATATGTGAAAGATGCTAATTTTCACAAATTTTAAGTCGACAATTAATCGGCGACTTCAACTTGGTACATACTCTTGAACTAGGCTGAATGTCTGAGGATATTCTGCTATTAATTCCTATACCTATTACCATTAATTTTGGGAGGGAAAACTGGAAAAATGTTAGAGGACTAGAGTGACAAATTGATGAGAAAAATGTTGGCAGCTATTTCTCAGAATTTTGAAAAAAGTCAGAGGAGTTCAGTGCACCAAATATAGACTTCCAACTGGCCTATCTAATAGAATGTACAGTGGCTTTTAGATACGTATCAATTAATTGGCTTAGTTAGAATAAATTTTAAAAGGTCAAAACTGTTGAGGGGTTAAATGTCTGATTCACCAGTCTGCAGAATATGGAACATTTTCCAAGACTCTCTGCAACAGTTTTTGATTGAATTTTAGAAATGTGAGATCTCTGCGGGAGATTTTGACTTAATTCCTATGTCACCATTAATTTAGCTGCGGGAGATTCTGAAACAGCTATTGAAAATCAGAGAGTAACTGTCTCTCAAATTAAAATCTCTGCGGGAGAAGAGACACATTCTGCAGAGTCCAGACTGGTTGAATGAGTTGGAAAACATGTAAATAACAAGTAAATCACTCCTTAAATAGTCTCAAGAGATACACATGCATCAGGCATGAAGCATAATGATGTTTCCAAGTGTAAAATCTTCACTAGGAACTCAAATCTCTCATTTAAAGTATCTTAAATGTGGCAACCTGGATGATGATGTCATCAGACTGGAAAACATAAATTCTAACAGAGTTACTCCTAACTTCATGCATTCCCATCAGTGATGTTTATCATCACAACAAGCCCAATTGTGAAGCTTAAATGACTTATTTTACATTAGTTTTCACTGCAGACTGCGGAGTTGAAATTTATAAAATAATTTTGGTACTGATTTCTGCATTTTTTAGGGTTAAAATGAGTAATTTTTGTTTATTCTAAATTCCTAACAGAGTTACTAGTCAATCTGAAATGAGTTATTATTCCACTCTGCTTAAAGGGGTAAAGTTCACGATGTCCACAGCAGCTGTCCACCACAGAACCCAGTTTGTATTTGGTGCACTGAACTCCTCTGACTTTTTAAAAAATCTGAGAAATAGCTGCCAACATTTTTCATCAATTTGTCTAGTCCTCTAACATTTATTCAGTTTCTCCTCCAAAAATTAATGGTAATATAGGAATTAATTGCTAAATATCCTCCGACATTACAGGAATTTTTTCATTTGAGAAATTGAGTATCTCCCGAGATATCCTTGGAATTAACCAACAAATACAATCTGGCACAGAACAATGTCTACCACAGAACAGGCTGCGATAATTACTAAACAGGAGTGTTTCCAAACAGTATACAGATTGATTCTTATAGATTTAAACATTCTAAGAACATTTTATTCGTATGAAAAATTGTCTATGATGCCGAGTATTCATGTTATTAGTAAATGATGTTTTAAATGCTTATATCGTTAGCTTTTATTGTCACCCATTTGAATCAAGGTAAGAAAATTGATATTATTTATTTATTAAGTATGTGAGTAGTTAAACAAATGAAGAACTACTAAGATAGAAATAACTGAGAGTTGCTAATGTAGTTTGTTGTATCCACTAGATTGTTGTACTGCACACTTCATGATTGTTTCATGACCTGGCAGGGGGGTTCGGGGGGCGGCACGTCCCTCGATATACATATATTTTATGTCTAATCACTAATCTCAGACATTCTGTTATTAGTTTAGGTGATTCTCATATGCTTAATAAATAAATAATATCAATTTTTTTACCTTGATTCAAATGGGTGACAATGAAAGCTAACGATATAAGCATTTAAAACATTATTTACTAATAACATGGAAATTCGGCATCATAGACAATTTTTCATACGAATAAAATGTTCTTAGAATGCCAGTCTGCAGAATATGGAACATTTTTCCAAGACTCTCTGCAGGAGTTTTTGATTGAATTTTAGAAATTTGAGATCTCTGCGGGAGATCTTGAATTAATTCCTATGTTACCATTAATTTAGCTGTGGGATATTTTGAATTAAATCCTATGTTACCATTAATTTAGCTGCGGGAGATTCTGAATCTGCTGCTGAGAGTCAGAGAGTAGCACTTTCTCAAATTAAAGTCTCTGCGGGAGAAGACACATTCTGCAGACTGGTTAGAATGTTTAAATCTATAAGAATCAATCTTTATGTCACGCGCGTTTGAGTGATCTGTAATATCGACTGATCGACTTAACCCTATAACCTGTGACCATTGGCGCCATCGATCGATAGCGCAACCATCGATCGATCCTTGAGCGTTCGAGTGATATGATTTTTTAAATTTGTACATCAAATTTGCACATTTGATCGCGTATATCAATCAATAGCGCAACTATCGATCGATTTCTACTCGTTCGAATGATACAGGTTTTCTTTGTTTACTCATTTAATTAATTGCTTTGTTTTTATTATAAAAATACTTTCTTTTTATTTAATAAGTCGACCATCAGTCGATTGTTGCTCTATTAAATGTAACAATTAGATGCATAAACTAACAAAATCCGTATCATTCAAACGCGAAACAATCGACTGATGGTTGCTCTTTAAATGTAACGATTAGATGCATAAACTAACAAAATCCGTATCATTCAAACTCGCAACAATCGACTGATGGTTTCTCTATTAAATGTAATAATTAGATGCATAAACTAACAAAATCCATATCATTCAAACGCGCAACAAACGACTGATGGTTGACTTATTAAATATAAAAAGAGTATTTTTTCAATAAAAACAAAACAATCAATTAAATGAATAAACAAAGAAAACCTGTATCATTCGAACGAGCAGAAATCGATCGATGGTTGTGCTATCGATTGATATACGCTATAAAATGTGCCAATTTGATGGACAAACTGAAAAAATCATATCATTCGAAGGAGCAAAAATCAATCGATGGTTGCGCTATCGATTGATATACGCGATCAAATGTGCAAATTTCAGAGCTGGGCGCGCGAACCTTTTTTTAGGTTCCGAATCCGAACCCGAATCTTCGTCGATTTTAGGTTCCGAACCTCCGTATAGCGAACCCAATTTGGAAAAGTTTGGTCCGAACATTTGTTCCGAACCAAACATTTAGTCCGAACATTTGTAAGCTAACCTATGATTTTTAGGCTATTAGGGCAATCTATATAAAAAAACAGTTTTTCAACAAGATACTAACTATTTGTCAGAAACAAGTTACAACGAGAAGGTTTCACTATGTTAAAAAAACACATGTGTTATTTATAAACCTACGTTACTGTATTTTTACAAGTTGTTAGTTTTTGTACTAAACAAATGTGTACCAAATTTCAAGTAAAAATATTGAATATATAAGGAGAAATAAATACATAGCTATATAAGAGATTGGCAACAGGGAGAGCTGAACTGTTATTGGATGGAGTGTGAACCAATCATAGCTCGCGCATTTGTCTCAACTATATAAAATGTGGACACATTCTTGCGTATTGAGTAACCAATCTGTTTTTTCTACGTTGCCACACGTTACTAAGGTACAATTAATTCCATAATTTACGCTGATTTTTGTCGATACGTAAATAATTCACTTTTGAATTAAAAAATATAGTTGGTATTTATGTAGGAACAAAGTCAAGAAAGGCCAGTAAATTTAAATAAATGACATGAAATATATAAAGTAATTTAAAAAAGATATGCCTATAAAACATACGTCAAATTCATTAGGGTTAATATAATAAATTTATAATAATAATTATACTGTGACTTCACATGACTACATTATAGAGGATTTGCACTGGTAGAACTGCTATTTCATGAAATACAACAAACTTAGAGAATTTACTAAATAGGAATAAGAGATTCATAGAAAACTTACGAATATTTGTGTAGACTAACCTAAATATGTTCTCTATAGAGGTAAGTTCGCTATACCGGATTTTACTATTCAGCGTGATTCACTATACAGGAGTTCACTATAAGGGAGTTCCACTGTACTTACTATACTTAATAATTTAGTATCATTGAGTATGACTGAATGAGCATTAAGTATATTTAAAGTTCCCCTCCAGTCTCCACTCCAATACGCAGTTTAAGTTGTTATTCTGAATTTTCTTCTGACCTCCGAATTTCATGCAAAGAAAAATTAAGACCAACTCAGTCTTCATAAGAATGCAAGACAATGTATCCATATTGAAGTATCTAATTAAATAATTTTTAAGTTTTTACTATTAGTTTTCAAATTTTCATTTATATTACAACACTTTTGATTAATCCGACCTAGAAAACTGATGATATAAAACGTTTTTGCATTTTGTTTGAATATGAAAGTACTATAGATACAATACGTTATACGGTATTCCAATACTCTATTTACTTAACTTTTTCTTTTATTCAATATATTAGAAAGGTCAAACAGTGAAGATTATTGTGAATATTTATTTCTCTAAGTTATATTAAAACTTATATACATATAATATTATAATACCTATATATGAATTATAATCAATTCAATTTTAAAGCGAATAGCCGAACACTTGATCTTAAATTATCTGTTCAGCCAACCTACTTACCCGTCAAAAATTTGCTTATTTGAGTCATTTCAATATATTCTCTTAAAAACCTTCATTTGATATTTACTCATACATTATTACATTAGTAAAAGCAAAAGAAAAAATTATCATTCAAAATAAAAGTAACAAGCTAAGACAAGAAACAAATATTTATAAGATGTTATTGTACGAAACTTGGTGTGCGCAATTATTCTCGCACATATTTGATCTCGCTAAGCCGCTATAAGAGTTACAGTTAACTGATTATAATGAAATATTCACCCAATTATGTACTGAAAAGCACTCTTGCATCTAATGCCTGGAAAGATCTCTGATATATTCCTAATATTATTATAGATTTGAATAAATGCTCATAATATGAGTATATTACCATTTATCACCTTCGTTTTTGTCTAATCGTATGTATTTATGCGAAAAATTAAACGATTGAAAGGACAGCTTTAAAATCGGTCTCGAATTTAAGTTATTATTATTTTTCCATGAGGTCTGGTTAGCCAACGGCTAAGTTACTAGGGGTAGGGTGTTATGTAATGTTACCTAATATATACGTTTATAACCTTACCTATAGTTCTACATATTTCAAGCAATTTTAATTGAGATTTGAGGGAACATAATCCGTTATTAAAGAATTAACTTATTAAGATTATTATATATAAAACTTACCACTATTCAAGAAAGGATGAATAACGTAATGGAAGAACCAGACTGGAAAACATAAATTTAACAGAGTTAGTCCTAACTTCATGCATTCCGATTAGTGATGTTTATCATCACAACAAGCCCAATTGTGAAGCTTAAATGACTTATTTTACATTAGTTTTCACTGCGGAGTTGAAATTTATAAAATAATTTACCGATTTCTGCATTTTTTAGTGTTAAAATAAGTAAATTTTGTTCATTCTAAATTCCTAACAGAGTTACTAGTCAATCTGAAATGAGTTATTATTCCACTCTGGTGGAAGAAGAGCGGAGAAAGACGCATGTTCTTCGCTTCAGTGTTAAGCAGAAACCTATGTATATAATAGTAGCCGAGAGGTACGGTACATGTTCAGAACGTAAAATAATTAAATGAACAGGTCTGTTTTCCCCGGGTACGGAGGTTCGGACTTGCGAAAAAGACGTTCCGAACACTGAAGTCAGAAACGTTTTTGAAGAGGTTCCGAATCCGAATGTCCGAACCCATTTTCCATTCCGAACCGGTTCGCGAATAAAAGTTCGCGAACATTCTTGCGGAACGCCCAGCTCTAGCAAATTTGATGTACAAATTAAAAAAAATCATATCATTCGAACGCGCAGGGATCGATCGATGGTTGTGCTATTGATCGATGGCTGCGCAAACTGTTGATCAACAGATTGCGCAGCGAAATCGGTCGATATTGCCAAGTAATGAATCATGTCCAAACTCTCCATTTTAATGGCAAGTTTGTGACAGTTATTTTGAGCCCTTCAATTGCAAATGGCGAGTTTTATCTATTTTTCTCCTATGCTACAAATTTATTTTGGAGAGAATTAATGAAAATTTGATCATTTTGGAGAGAATTTGTTGAATTTTGGAGAGAGCTGGAGAGACAAATGGTGAGTTTATGAGACATACTATTTTACTTGGCGATATTGCAGATCACTCAAACGCGCATGACATTTTTACTGTTTGGAAACACTCCTGTTTAGTAATTATTGTAGCCTGTTCTGTGGTAGACATTGTTCTGTGGTAGACATTGTTCTGTGGTGGACAGCTGCTGTGGACATCGTGAACTTTACCCCTTTATCCCACTCTGGCCTGGATCCATTTTCTCACTAAACTGGCGACTTTCCTGCCACACTTTAAAACATGGGGTCTCAGTCTGAAACATGGGTGTTCCCATGTTGATTTTGGCTTGAAATCTTCAAAAAAAAAATGGAAAAATGAGCCAAATTGCCAATTGGCTTGGCTCAGAATCTTTGTGAAATTTTGGCTCAAAAATTTGCTTACAATTATCTAGCCTCTGATTGTTAGAAACATGGATTATTGTTCAAATGCCTATTAATAATTTAACCGCGTAAAGTTAACGCATATACCTACCTAGATATAAATATAATAGATATAGGTATTATTAATATAGAGTCGTAGGTAGGTAGATCTATAATCTATTGTCACTAGTAGTTATAAACTATAAGGTAGGAACTGGGAAGTTCAGAAACTCAGGTTCTTGTTATAGAGACAGTCAGAAACCTAATAGGTATACCTAACTAAGTTAAGTAGAATTAGATGCCTAGTTAGTTAGGTAGGTACTGGCTACTATTTACTAAGGTGGTACACATTACGATTATGGTATTACCTAGATTAATTCAAATATAGTCGATGTTCTTATGAACAGCTAGCTAGGTAGGTCTATGAACAATTTTGACACTATCATACTATGCGCCGAAATTCAGCTTCATCCAATTCAGATGAGGCACCAAGAATTGCCGCATACACAAAAGTTCAGGAAAAACACGTGCTGCTACCCCCGAAGATGAGATAAAATGAATTTAAATTTCGCGTACTCTGAAAACAATTTTTTTTCCAGTGAAATGTGCAAATCATGATTCAAATTACTTGACATAAATTTTTCCGTGTTATTAAAGGGACTCAGTTTTTTTTATTAATTTTTTTATTAATAAGGATAGAAATTCGAAACTTCACATACGTTTGTATCGTGAGCAATGCAGAAATTCTTAATATGAAAAAAATTATACGACCCCTCCTTCCTCCCCCCCCCATTTCGAACCCCCCGTGGGGATGCTCCGTAAAAATTCTATTTCTCACAAACTAAACGAGATAGAAACAAACCGATTTCGGAAATGAATTCCTGAGACATTTTCACATAATTGCTATTTGGGTTTTTGGGTCTTTCACATTTGACGACCACCACCAGATTTAATTTAAATGAATTTTTCTATATGTATTTTTGTCCATAGAATCCGAAAATCAAAAACGTTTTTGTAGAAACTAATAGTTTTTGAGTTATGAGGGTTTAAAGGGATAGTAAAGTTAAAATCAAACAATCGCCAAATTTGTTTTAAATCGCTTCAGAATATTTAATTATGTAATATTTGAATGCTCGTTTATTTTCAAAATGTTCATATAAAAAGTATATAATAAAATTAGCGACACCTACCGGAAGTATTACCACTCATTAGTATGTACATGAGTATATTTGTTGTTTTCATATTAATTTATGTAAGCAGTAATTAACCTTTTTTGCGTTAAATGGTTAAAGGTCCCCTCCAAGCAAATATCTGTATTGCCTTATTCAACGAGAATAATGTTTCTTATCATTTTGCTGCAAACCGCATCGAATTTGGTAGCATATTTTTAATTCCATATGCTTTAAAAAAAATTCATAATCAAAACTCAACAAAACCTATTTTACTTCCGACTTACTAATTTAAGAAATTTTCATCCTGAAGCAAAAGAATGTACACCATTTGTTTTGATTGTCAACTTGGTAATAGGTTTAATAAATCCATTTAATATTTTGTAAAGGTATAAAATTGAATGAACTTATTATAGAAACGTTTATATACTTTAGGAAATAATTAATATCTAAAATAATGGCCGAAAACGCATGGTTTGTTTATAAAATTCAAATTTGTAATCAAAACAAAGAGTGTACAATCTTCTTCTTGCAAGCGCATCAGATTAGTGATTCGCTCAAACTTTAAAAACAAATTATAAAATATATACTGAACCGAATTGTATGCGGTTTGCAGAAAAATGATCGTACACCTTAGTTCTATAATATTATGTTATAAACTCATTTTTGTCCCGGAGCCTGGAGAGGACCTTTAAAAGATCCAAGACAAGAAGGCATAACTTTAAAAATAAAGCCATCTCTTCACTTAAGCTAGAATCTAGGTAGAAACTTATCTCAATTTGTTTGTTTACAAGATGGCGACATTGATTGTGGCGCCATCACCGTAAGCATTTGTTAAGAAATTAATTATATATAAATTGATATATTTTCATTATTAGATTTTATTGAACATTACAATTCTACATGAATGCTTTATTCTTACTAAGCAATCGTTTTATTAGAAAAAAGGACATTTTTAACAAAATTTACTGCCCCTTTAAAGTTATTTATTTCCTATGTATTACTCATGAATTAAATAGTTAGAAGGATACACGCACTCGACAGAAATACCGACAAAGAAAAAGAAGGTGACGTCACTTGGAATACGATTTGAAGGTTCTTGTATTGTTTACTTTGAGTCTGTAGCTCAATAGACAATAGGTACTAGCTTTTCTGTAGCTTAAAGGTCCTCTCCAGGCTCCGGGAAAAAATTGAGTTTATAACATAATATTATAGAACTAAGGTCTACGATCATTATTCTGCAAACCGCATACAATTCGGTTCAATATATATTTTATAATTTGTTTTTAAAGTTTTTTAATACTCTGTGAGCAACAATTGAGCGAATCACTAATCTGATGCTCAAGAAGAAGATTGTACACTCTTTGTTTTGATTACAAATTTGAATTTTATAAATAAACTATGCGTTTTTAGCCTTCATTTAAATTATTTTAGATATTAATTGTTCCCTAAAGTATATAAACGTTTCTATTATAAGTTCATTCAATTTTATACCTTTACACGAATATTAAATGGATTTATTAAACCTAAAACCTAGTTGACAATCAAAACAAATGGTGTATATTCTTTTTCTTCAGGCTGAAAATTTCTTAAATTAGTAAGTCGGAAGTAAAATAGGTTTTGTAGAGTTTTGATTTTAAAAATCTTTAAAAGCATATAAAATTAAAAATACGCTACCAAATTCGATGCGGTTTGCAGCAAAATGATAAGGAACATTAGCCTCGTTAAATGAAGAAATAAAAATATTTGCTTGGAGGGGACCTTTAATACTAGTTTTCAGAATATAGCTATTAGCTACTTTATTCTATACAGTATACAGTTCTTTTATTATTCATTTTTGTAAATTTGTATATATATTATGAACAACAATATAAAGTTAGTGATCTATGATTTTTATTCATTCCTTAATTGAAGAAATCCGCCGACAAATATTAATTATATATATTTTATCGTGATAAATAGTTCTTATACCTACATTTTTATATTAGAAATTATTCTATATAGTTCTTCAATTTCATTCATTGTTGGAGAATACACAATCAATCGTAGTCGACACAAATCTGATTATTATTGAATATCATCTGAGCTAAATTCAATAAATGATTATATAATTATATATTAACATTTACGATGCATTTAATTATCTATTTGACCAAGTAATCAAAAGTTATTTCATGAAGATCTATAACCAAATATTTCCGATGCGAGTATCTGTATACCAGGTGACGTCATGAGTCGCTCGCGTGACGTCACACTTTCGCGTCATTTTCAAGTGCGAGTATCCTTCTAACTATTTAATTCATGGTATTACTGAAGGATTGAGAACTTTGAAAAAAATCGTGTTTTCATTGAAATTACTTAAACAATATAGATTTTTTACATGAAACACTAATGAAGTTTGTTGTATCAGCTAGTTTGTTGTACTACACACTCCATGATTGATTAATGAGCTGTCAGGGGGGCTCGGGGGCAGCACGCCCCCCGAAATACATATATCGAATATATTTCCAGTTTCCGTGATATTTTCAATTTATTACTTCAATGCTGATATATGTGTAATGTACCCCCCTGCCAGGTCATTAAACAATCATGAAGTGTGCTGTGTGCAGTACAACAAACTAACGGATACAACAATCTGCATTACGGTTATCTTTGACCAAGAAGCGTGAAAACACGAATTTTTTCAAAGTTCCCAATCCTTCAGTAATAAATAGGAAATAATTAACTTTAAACCCTCTTATCTCAAAAACTATTAGTTTCTACAAAAAACGGTTTTGATTTTCGGATTCTATGGACAAAAATACAAATAAAAAAAGTATTTTGAATTAAATTTGGTGAGGGTCATCAAATGGGAAAGACCCGGGTTTTTCTTATATTTTGCTTTCAGATTTTCAATATTTTGAAAAAAATAAACAAAAAATAAAAATGAATCATTTACTTTATTCTTTAAAAAAATCTATATGCAATAAATTGAAAAAAAAAATAGCAAATTTACCTTATATATATGGCTAATCAATATAGATAATATGCGCCATATTCAAATGCAAAATATGTAGGTATTATTATTCAGTTAAGTAAGTAGTAATTATTTATGCAGTAATGAGTTTGACTATTAGAGGAATTGAATGAAACAAATATGAGCTTAAAGAGAAAATATATTCCTTAATTTAATATAATAAGAGAGTGTTTATTTAAAAAGAGAGACAGAAGGTGTTTATGTATGTATTACACTCGGACCAGAATGTCTGGCGCGAGGAAACTACATAAAAATGTAAAGTAATGAGGAACTAGGGAGAAATTATTACGCACGTCTTCACTGTGATATTGGCAACAATGGAATCAAGGAAGTTATAGTAAATGGAATGTAAGAATTAGCCAAGCCAAGCAACCGCTTCCTTCCGTTAGGAAGAGTTGCGAGAAAACTCAATAATAACAATTACAAATTTATTATTCTACGACTGTTAACTCAACTAAAGCTATAATAAAGAATACATTAAAACTACATATAATAATGAATCTAAATATATATATATATAAGTACAAGAAGTTTACCTACTTTAAAGAATGAATTCTTAGTTAATTACAGTTGGCTACCTAAATTTTGATATGACCATATAAGGAAATAATTTAAGATAAAGGCTCTGATTGGCTATTGATGATGTAATACTGCAGACAAAGAAAGGGGGTTGGGGTAATTTAGTCCACTGTACGGAAATAGGGGAAGACTAAGGATGAAGCAATAATTCAGATTATTGCGTATGTAAAGAGAATCGCTACATATATAACTGATCATTATGCACTTTACAGAATTTATCTAGGTTACCTATAACCAAAGAAGTAGGCTTTTGAAGTTTGAAAATGCTACTTTTCACGACAGGGCAATTTGTCCACAGAAGAAAACACTCACCTTCCCGCCTTAGCATGCGTTTCACTTTAGTTAGTTTGATAAGAACCAAGACAAAGTTGTACCTACCATCATCCTTTTCTTCTTTTTAGAGAAGCAAACTCACAATACATCCCCCCCCACCCCGCTTACCCCCATCTCCTCAAAAACAACCAGCAGCGTAGAAGGTAGAGGGCTCCACATGTACGTTTGTAAGCGTGTAGCTCGCTTTCTAAGCATCAGATCCTCCTGAAATTTTGTGCACATCTTCTTTACACTATATTCTTTCATATTAGAACATAAAAAAAAATTCTGAAAAAAATCAATTTTTGACCATTGAGTCCCTTCAAACATAAAGCAATGTAAAACTAATTGTTGTCGACTGTGAATATTTGACAGAGTTGGTAAGTCAAGTAGAAAACAGAAAACTAGGGTACAGTGGGTTTGAATTCGTTTCAAGGTCCACTGTTAAAATTTTCCGTATATTAGGTAATAACCAAGAAGGCAATAATTTTTCTTTATCTGACAATCATTTCCCTATATAATTATATTCATTTATTTCAACTTTATCATATTATATTTAACTCATAAGTACATATCATAGGAATTATTTAACTTCTTATTCTATAGTTTCTGACAATGGGTTGTATACCAAGTCACCATAGACTTGGGATACAACCACCTAGGTAAGGTAGGCTAGTTAACTTGACTAGTTCTTATCCTAACTTTGGCTTCCTAGCTGACCTGTAGCCCCAGACTGCAGGAACTGGTAAACTGTTCTCCAAGAAATCCTCTATTTTGACTTCTGTTCTCAGTAAAATACATGTAAAAATAGGAGAAAATTATTAAATTAAGGATTGTTCGCACAGAAAATGACAAAATGTTAAAAATTTCCCATATTCTGCAGACTGGGCCTTCCGCCTAAGGTATTTTCCAGAGTGAGTTCCAGTTCCATCATCCAATTCCAGTCTGCAGAATACGGAACATTTTTCCAAGACTCTCTGCAGGAGTTTTTAATTGAATTTGAGAAATTGGAGATCTCTCATCTCTGCGGCCAGTCTGCAGAAACTGGTAAAGTGTTCGTAGAGATCTCTTATTTTGTTCGTAGCAAAATTAATGTAAATATAGGGATTAATTCAAAAGTGTTCGTAGCAAAATTAATGTAAATATAGGAATTAATTCAAAATTGTTCGGAGAGAATATCCCAAATATCTCACATATTCTGCAGACTGGCTCTGCGGGAGATCTTGAATTAATTCCTATGTTTGTATAATGTTACCATTAAATGATTAATTTAGCTGCGGGAGATTCTGAATCTGCTGCAGAGAGTAGCTCTCCCAAGTAATAAAGCATGGCGCACACTGAATTGCGGAAACGAGTAATTCGAGTAAACCGAGTAATTAAAATTGACTGAATTGCGGAAACGAGTAATTCGAGTAAACCGAGTAATTCGTTAATTGTTAATGTCTTTTAACTGATGACACGTTGAGATGTGATAATTAATGATAGGATACTATATTAATAACGTTAAAAACAAAATGTATGCAAAATATATATTTTTTTATCGAATTACTCGATTTCCGCGATTTCCTCTGATAGAGCAAAGTAATTCGAGTAAACTGAGTAATTGATGTTTTTTCAATTGTTGATTGATTTTTACTGTTGATACTTTATTAAAATGATAGTAAACATTTATGAGACTATTTTAATAACTTTAAACAACAAAATGTATGCAAAATATATATGTTTTTATCGAATTACTCGATTTCCGCGATTTCCTCTGATAGAGCAAAGTAATTCGAGTAAACTGAGTAATTGATGTTTTTTCAATTGTTGATTGATTTTTACTGTTGATACTTTATTAAAATGATAG
>CANNZV010004841.1:0-34557 GCA_947561585.1 Caprella mutica
TTGCGTATTCCCGTACAGTTGCATATTCCCGTACAGTTACTTATTCCCGTACAGTTACATATTCCCGTACAGTTACATATTCCCGTACAGTTACATATTCCCGTACAGTTACATATTCCCGTACAGTTACATATTCCCGTACAGTTGCATATTCCCGTACAGTTGCATATTCCCGTACACCACATTCCCTGGTTAATTCATGTAAAAACTGTTTCTTTATAAAGGTAAGTGTTAAAACAATTAAAGTAAACACTCACTGTGACACGTTCTACCAAACTGTCAGTATATTTATATTATATGTAACTAATGTACGAAACTGCGTAACGGTCGGAAATAGGTAACTTACCCTATTTTCAATATAAAGAATAAGTTATAGTTAACTATGAAATAAATGGCAAATTCGTTTAATATTTCTAGCAATAAATAAATCATTTCTTGACTAAAATTAGACCTCATACATCATTGTATTTTAATTATATACCATCATTATAAATACTATGCCTAGAGATATACTTTAAATGTTATATAAAAATATTGAGGTAGCTAAGTACAGTATATACATTATACAGGCATACCCCGCTCTTATTACGTCTCACACTTATGACAGGGTAATAAGTGTGAGACATGCCTCGCTTTTATTTCTCCTAGTATAGAAAATAATTTAGGAGTAACTTTAGTAATTTGGTTGATTAAGATGTTTGAGATGTTTTCGCGGTAACTTATACAGGTGGGATAGATTATAAATAATTTGATGGTAAGTAACATACGTCAATTAGCATAAAATTATTTTAAAGTAACTTATATTATTAATGTTAATAGTTTAATTAATTAACCATCTTTAACCAGAACACGGTTGCTCGCAACCTGCCTGTATCCAGATTGTTGTCCCAAAATGAGGCCGCCCTCAATGTACGGGTTAACAACCATTATATTTTATCTATTTAATCAATCATTTTCATTAAATAGAGTTAACTAAATAAACCTTTGTAATTTCAAGGTATCATTACGGTATCATTTTTGCGACTTTTTCGTTTTTTTTTCCATTTTTTATATATTTCCATTATTTATATAATTCCATTATTCATATTCACGTGAAAGTTTCTAGCGCCTATTCTACCTGCTACTGCTAAACATTATTATTTTTCTAGGCATACATTCACTTATAATTTGAATAGTAATCTAAATCTAATAGAACATCTCATGAGTCAACAATTTAGAATGGTTTCAGTGCCTTTATTCTTAAAGATTTATCAGATATTTTACTCCAGGTCTTCAAATTAGCATAATTTACATAGAGTTTATTTGGCACGAGTCAAATAGATATTGGGAGATCATTTTATGTGTACTGTTCAAGTCATAAAGATATTGGTTATTCCATATATACCATACAAAATGGATTATAAAATAAGAAAAGTTAAAAAGAATGATCGTAAAACTAGAAATAATCAATAAACATTAAAGAATAAATTTGAAATTTTAGGGAAGTCACCACAGTCTATGCTTTAGTTTCTGTTTTCTATATTTATAACTGCGAGAATTTTACGGTCCCTATACCGCTAAAGTCTAAGAGTTGCCTGTACATTCTTTCCAGTACCTCGCACCCTTCCATTTCGTTACGTCGGAACCGACTGACGGAAGTCGATAAAGACACAATCAATAATGTCGAAACAGGTGAGGATAATCGACCTTAAGGACAACGGATAATCAACCTTAACCCGAAAGCGTCCAGCAAGATGACGGACACTCGTAGAGCGCATACCTTCGCCACCGCTTATGCATGACCTTGACCTTTGACCTGTTCGCTCCCAAAATTTAATAAACTGGTACAAATACAAATGAATTAACTAGTTTTAATGTGGTAATTAATTAACATGCCATATATGGAGTATAATTTTTTCTACACATTAGTAACTGTGTTTATGGTGCTTTGTAAACTAATTAGCGAAGGAAAATTTAATTCTATTGAAATTTTTTTTTATTATTTTACGTAAAATTTCCTTAAATTAAAAACTAATGAAATTAGTATTTTTTAAACTAATCCGGAATGAGATATTAATCTAGAGGGTTTAACGTCTGCTGCGGAACAAAAGCCATCAAATACAAGGGACTGGAAGAAGCAGTCAGAAGGGAAAGTGGCTAAAACAATCTTTTTTCTTCAATAAAGGACTGTGCAATAATAATACACTATAGAAAATAGTTCACATGATTTTCACTTTCTTTATACTGGACTTTACAACCAATTCTATATAATACAATTAAATAGAAAAAAGTGTAGAACTACAATTAATTCACGTAATAATGGAGTGACTCTTACGCTTTGTGTGAAATGACTTAGTTTGTTTTTAGAGGGAAAGTTAATGTTTTCTTTAGAGGGGAAATTCTATTAGATTTTTATCAATGGTGTAGCGTAAAAAAATCTTCGAGTTAAAATATAAATTCAAGAGAAGGAGAAAGCTAAAGACGAGGATAAAATTGTGTCTCCGCATAAAAATATTGAGACTGTAATAAGTTAGACATTTTTTGAGTATAAAAAACAGCCAAACTTTCAAATTTGGTGATAAAAAATATGCACGCACAAAAAATATTATGCAGTATTTTAGTCTGCAATAACTAATGTAAATAAAAAATATAAATGAACATGAATAAATAATCATAATTTTATAAAAAACATAAAAACAAGAGATTAAAAAAAATATATATTTAAAAATTAACTTATGAGAATTATTTTATAATCTAAGATTAAAAATAAAATTGAATGATAAAGATTTTTTGAATAAAAAATATAAGAAGAAGAATAGCTTTAATTCGGGAGGAAATAAATGAAAATTTTAAAGTAAAAAATATAAATACCAAGAAAAAATGAAGTACCTAACGAGTTTTTGAAATATAAATAAACGTTAGGTATCACTGCGCTTTTAAATAGTAATAGTTTATTAATGGAACCTAATAAGCTCAAAAGATTAAAATAATAAATAATAATAAAAAAAGGAATGGAATCTTTAAAAAAATGCCTTGAAATTAAATATAAATAAATTTGTAATGAAGTGTATGAAACTAAATTATAAATAAATTTGATATAATTAAATAAAACGTTGACCTAGGTAGGTACATAAATTTAATATAATTATTTAAATATACAATAAATATAATTATTGGTATATCTAATAAACTCACCAATATTAATTGTCGTACTTTTGAAATTTATCCGCAAAATAGGAATCCTTTCTCCTCTGCAAAAATTAGGTTAATTTTTCAAGTTCATACGCACCGCTGATCAATATAGGTAATTAATTAACTTCCTTACGAAAAGGAAACAACGACCAAACAAACTAAAACCAACATAAATAACTTTAGTATTTAAATGGTACTCTGTGACTATTCTGAAAGAGTATCTTTACTTAAATACATTGAAGTAATCTATTAAATTCACGAGTTGTTCCAGTCACGTTTAGCAGAGCAATGCCAGTGCACACCCTCACTCCTCGACTTCTCTTTAAGGACTGAATTCTCTTGAGTTGCATTCAGATTCCAGAATGTAGATAATAGCAATGTCTTTAATAATAGCGCTATGTCTCAATTAGTACTCTTGAATATTGTAAACAAACTTGTACAGTTAATTAATACAAATAAATTTATTCTCACTAATTAAAAAAACGATTAATTTTATCAAAATTTCAAATATGTTCACATTTTATATTCTGGTTCATTTGGATTTATACTTTATTTAGGTTAACATTTTCAAATTCCAAGTAATAGTTTATATTATATTCTGCGTTAGGTAGTTTATATTATTCTGAGTTTGGTAGTTTATATTATTCTGCGTTCGGTAGTTTATATTATTCTGCGTTAGGTAGTATATATATTCTGCGTTATGTAATTTATATTATTCTGCGTTAGGTAGTTTAGATTGTTCTGCGTTAGGTAGTTTATATTATTCTGCGTTAAGTAGTTTATATTATTCTACGTTACGTAGTTTACATTATTCTGCGTTAGGTAGTTTATATTATTCTGCGTTAAGTAGTTTATATTATTCTACGTTACGTAGTTTACATTATTCTGCCTTAGGTAGCTTATATTATTCTGAGTTAGATAGTTTATATTATTCTGCGTTAGGTAGTTTATATTATTCTGCGTTAGGTAGCTTATATTATTCTGAGTTAGGTAGTTTATATTATTCTGCGTTAGGTAGTTTATATTATTCTGATTAGGTAGTTTATATTATTCTGTTTTAGATAGTTTTAAATTATTTTGTGTTTGGTAATTTTATTATTGTGCGTTGTGTTAGTTACCAATGAAAATAAAAATTATTTCGCACAAAATTTTAAAAGCTACATCATACAGAAAACTGTATGAAACAAAATATCAAAAATTACCTAAAAATTGAATAATGGAAAAAATCTAAAACAGAATAATAAAATATACCTAACTTAAGCAGCTTTTATTATTGTGCGTTATGTAGTTTCTATTTTAGGTACTTTTCACTTATCTTCAAATTTATTTCCTAGAATTAACCATTTTCCTTTGTTTTATCTTCTATAGCTTTACTCACTTTAATTACCACAAATGGGTACCATCTTAAACTGCTGCTCTTATAATTATATGTGCATAACATATCTAAATAGATTATGTGCACTCGGTAGAGCGCATACCTTCGCCTCAGCTTTGTCCCGTTCTCCCCCAAAATTTGGGAAACTGCTAACTGTATAATAAACAATCGCCCCACCAAGTTTCATGCAATATGGTACAATACTTTTTGAGTTATAAATGACCATGACCTTTGATCGGGTCGCACCCAAAATTCTACCAGATCGTTCCTGGACATTGACCAATCGTTTCACCAAATTTCAGGCAATTTTGTTGAACACTTTTTCAGTTAAGCGAATAACAAGATGATAAATAAATTCCGATGAAAATATTTCCTTCCCGCATTCTGCGAAAGTAATTAAGTAGGAATTTTGAATTTGGGTTACTTACTTTTTTAAAGAATACCTGCTATCCAGTTCGCCGAATTACCTCAACTAAGTTAAATGTAAGTTATTTTTTTTACATTATATCACATCATTATTCAGTAAAATGTAATAGCTAGTATAATACGGTACTAGGTCAGTTCGTCCCCAAACAATTCGTCGCCGATTGAAAATAAAGGATATATGTTATTATAGCTTATTGAAAAAATTACAAATAGAACTAGTAAATATAAAATGATATTTGCTATTATAAAATAATTTTTACTGAGCTGGTCAGGATCACAAATATATAAAAAAAAATTATTGAAAAGATAATATTGACAGGATAGAAAAACAAAATTTAACTACCATTGCTAAATTATAGCAAGTAAAATGTTACAATAGTCATGTTTAAATTCACTGAAGAAAAGACTAAACCAAAACGCACTGTTAACCGTTCTCTTTATGGCAGTACAAACAATTGATTCATTATTGCCATGCCAATTTTAAATAAAAAAAATATTAACAAATCATTTTGAAAATTTGCAAACACTACGCAAAAATATTTCAGATTTGAAATCTGAAAATTTAATTAAGTTATAGCAACGGCCTTCAAAAAAGATACCAATTTTTATTTGTAACTCTCAATGAATTATCAGGTTAAATTAAATTAACTCCTCTTAAAAATGAATTATAATCATATCTTTTTAATTTTCAATCGGCGACGAATTGTCCGAAGACCGTATAATACATGTACACCCGTATAATAGTTATTACCTTCGCAGAATGCGGATAGGTTATATTTGGTTATGCGATAAATTTACCTTTGTATAAATTAATTATTGTTCAATTTTATGCACGGATCCTCCACTAGGTTGATTTATTCCATTCATGGATCATTTTGTCAGTTATATCACCTGGTCAATTCGGCTTCTAGCGAGGAAAGTCAACATCTGATGTAGCTTCATTATCCATGACTGAATAGCAGACATCACTCTTTGTTGACATACGCAAAGCATTTTACAGGGTTAAACATCAAACATTGTTGGAGAAGTTGTCATGCTTTGGTATTCATGGTTTACCATTGCAATGGTTTATGGAAGGTATTTAATTGATAGGAAGCAATGTGTTAAGATAAGAGCAGATCAGTCTAAAGCCCATCTGGTTGAGATGTTTTCAATGTTACACTTTTGTCTCTAAATTACCTAATTTAGTCAGTATTGCCATTTCAGGAATACAGTTTTACGATGTATTATTAAACGTCTGTTTCAGAACCAAACGCCATATCGCTAACGTCAAAAGGAAGTTAAACACAAGGGACTAGGAGAAGCATTTACTATTTACCAGTTCTTGGATGAAGATCCAAATTACAGCACGAAATTCAACCTCCTCCTATTGCATCCATCAGGATAGACTCCCTGCCCCGGCAAGAAGGATTCATTCCTGAGATATTAGAAATTCTTTTTGCCTGGGTGGGGTAAATAATCGCACCCCTTTTCTACTCGGTATGTCTCTCAAACAGCACACCCATCTCATAGTGGTTGGTATGAGGGAACATATCGACTGCAAAGGCGTATTTGGGGATAAAGGGTATCGTGTACCTTCTCGTTTTGTTCTCCCCAATACAGTTACCCAAACTGACGAAGTTGGTTAGGGTGGCGCCTTCTGGTCTGCAGGTGAGGTACAGCAGCTTCTTGATGCCAGGGTTACGACGCAGCGTCTTGATCACCTTTGGGTCTGAGTAATAGGAATGGATTGAAAATATGTATTGAAACTCAAAGGGATATACTTTCAGTATTTTTTTAGGTTCAAGTTTTCGATTTTCAGTTGGTTATTTTGATCGGTATCAATGATACGTGCATATTTAACATATTGTTTAATTGGTAGCTACCCATGATACGGGCATATTTAGCTCTATCACTTTAAATTCGTATCCATGATACCTGCAAGTATCAGGGATAGTAGCTACCAATTAAAATAACGAGTTAAAAAGGAAAAGCTTCACCTAAAAATACCTTCAACGATTGAGTTTTCAAATTAAAAACCCTCTTGAAGAAATGGATTCATAGAAGAAATAGAAGGGAGTGCGATAGATAAATCTAAATGCCAACTGCATTTCTTACGGTACTGCGACGATTCCCTAACTTTCAGTTTACAAAAAAAACAGCAGTTATTTACAATATAACATGGAACTTTTCCCATATCAGTTAGTATCATATTTAAGTATTAAACTGTACATTCGGAGAAAAGTGCTTCTGAGATATTTTTAACTGTTTACTATTTTCACATTAAGTAGGTACAGTACTCACGTAGACCCCCTCTGCCGGGGTTAATTATCGCTAGAACATCGCTGCAATTCACGAGTTCGGTGGTAAGTTCAGGTAAAACCTAAAAAAAAATAAAAAAAATTTTAGAATTTTTTTCTAACCAAAAGTTGTTTTCAAATTTTTTTACTCTTTCTTCACTATTATTTTGCTATTATTTTAATCTTTGACTAGATAACTATTTTTCACTATAACTCAATGTTTTTACATCTTCAAGTGAAAAGATGAATTAAGTGCAAACGTATGAGAAAATAATAGTATTACAACAATAAACAAATAATTGATGTTGTGGAATTAATTCACTGCTCCAGAAATAGTAAAATTGATAGTTTTAATTATATTCCGAATAGTCAAGATAATGAACTATATTTTTGTTTTTGGATGAAGTGCGTACAGAATTAGAACAATAGGATTGATAGATTTATATTATATCACTCATTATATCGCTCATACCATAGTAAACTAGATAATGTGCTCTCCCATCAAATTTCAGACAATTTAGTTGAATACTTTTGGAGTTAATGACTTACAAATAGCCTTGACCTTGATCTTTGACCCGATCGCTCCCAAAATCTAACAAAATGGTTCATGTATATTGACTAATTGTCCCACCAAGTTTCATGCAATATGGTTCAATACTCTGTGTGACGTCATTCGTCTTACTCGCGGTCACGTCTAAGTATTTTCGGATGTTCCAATATTGTACCTAGTATAATATTCATTCACTAGGACTCACTCATCCCTAACTCACATTCTCTACTTTGCCGGGTATAAAGGTAGCGTTCTTGATTCCGTTGATCAGTGCGTTCTGTCTGGCATCTTCCACTGCTGACGTGACGCTTTCTATGCCTATAACTCCTCGTACAGACTTCGCCATGAGTAGGCCTATGCTGCCTGAAGAATGAGGGAGAGGGGAGTTAGTGATAATTATATCAGAGTTTTAATATTCTTCTGGCAGGGGGCCTTTAAACAAAAAAAAACAGTTAAGCCTAATTGGACTGACAAGATGTAAGAGGATTCGTTACACCATTGGTTTTTGGGAAACCAGCGGCTCGAATTATAATTTTTTTGTCAGTGTATAGCTTTTTATCATATTAATATACTGTGCAAAATTTTAATTCACCAATGATTGATAGGAATAGTGTTAGTATATTGAATGAATTCGGTTTGTGGAGCTCAAACTCCACAGTCAGTCTTAAGCTTAAAGGGCCGTACACACGTAGGGTTTTTTAAGTCTTTCCACCAGACTTTTTGCTAAGCTCCTCCTACTTTTACAACGAGAATATAAGAAAAACCGATATAATTATTATTTATTTTAGTTGGTATCTATGATACCTGCAGGTATCATGGATAAATAAATAATGATACTGTTTTTTCATATATTCTCGTGGAAAAAGTAGGAGGAGCTTAGCAAAAAGTCTGGTGGAAAGACTTAAAAACCCCTGCGTGTGTACGGCCCTTTAAGTAATTACTGCAGCCTTCACCCCTCTCACCTGAGCCAGAGCAGATATCCAGTATGGTGGTAAGGGGAGACAGTTCACACACTTCTCTCACATGGGAGTACATCTTCTCAGCTGCAGCAGTGTTAATCTGAAAGGAAATAGGTAAACTGAACAGAAACTCTAGTCAAGTTTGTCTTAAATCTATTCACAACATTACTATATTCGCTACTCCCAGAAATTCTTTAACAAGTTTAAATTATTACACTGCCTTTAATAAGGAAATTGAATAAAGAATTAAATACAGCGTGTTGTACATTAATTAATCTCCGATTTTACCTGCAGTAGCTAGTAACCAGCAACTAATCAAGGTCTAACTCTAATTACTTAAAAAAGGTCTGCTTCTTCTGGTAGGGGGCTTTTATATAAAAAAATAATGTCTCACCTGGAAGAAAGTGTCAGGTGATATACTGAAGTTCATCCCATTGCATTGCTCGGTGATGTGAGTGTCGCCATAGAGTAGTCTGTAGGGGGCCTTCTCCCTGGTACAACGGGTGTGGGGACTGGGGGGGGGGGGGGAATAATGAGTTATCGGAGAGTTGCATAAATTCGATCATATAAGAAAAACTATATATTTTAACTGGTTAGTTCATCATTATTGGTACCATGGTAACTGCTATAGTGTAATTGGTATCCATGATACAAGCGTGTATCATTGATACCAACTAAAGCGTTATCAAGACATAGATATGCTCTTCTTTTTCAAACTAAAATAATGTAGCTACTCATTAAGTTACATTAAATGATCCCTAAGAACAATGACAACCTAGGTACAACAGAGCTTATCACAAATATCTCACCATATTTGAAGATAGAGTGATTTTAAGTTAGCCTCACTGCCAGCACCTTCAAGGAAATACTCAGTCAAGTCCTCTTCCAGTTCTGAGATTTCATCCTAAGGGAGGAAAAGCAGTTAGTGGAACGCTTCAGAACTGTGACACTCGCACTTAAAGTATTATGACTATTATCTATATTATATACTAACTAGTGTACTTTCCCGTTAAAAATAACGGCCAGTCTTCAATACCAATTTATTACCCGTTATTGTATTACTTTTAATGAATTCAAATAAAATTAAATTTTCTGCATAGTCTACTTTATTTTATAGATAAAATACATTTAGAAATTGAATAAAAACAGGGAAATTTAAATATCAAGTCAATATATTCCCGTGCGTATCATAGTTACATTCTTCATGTTTAATACCCGTAGTGTAAAAGCGGACACAAAATAAATAAATAAACACACTAAGGAAATTATTAGTATAGATTATTTTATTTATTTATTTATTTTGTGTCCCCTTTTACACTACGGGTATTAAACATGAAGAATGTAACTATGATACGCACGGGAATATATTGACTTGGTATTTAAATTCCCCTGTTTTTATTCAATTTCTAAATGTATTTTTTCTATAAAATTAATTAGACTATTGAGAACACGTTAGAGTACAATAATTACCGCGGACTGAATTTATCTTCCCTTCTGTACTCAATGTGAAACTTTGCCCAAAACCTTTACTGAACTAAATCTTTAGGCAACTTTTGCCAGTTTTTTTTTTTTTTTTGAGAGAAGATTAGGTAATCAAGAAGACATTGAAGATACTTAACTTTTTCTAAGTTTCAGATAAGCAGTCTCAGCATTTAAAAAGTGTAACCCCTGAGGTTCACACCCATAGGAGAAGCTGAGCGTATATTTTATTTGAAGTTATAACCAACATCTAGATCACTAAGAGTCAATAAGAGAATAATTCAAGTTTCTCTAAGCTGCCCAGACGATATAAAGACATAGCTACGCACTTCCATTTAAAACTAAAATAAAGTACTGATGCTATTATGGTTGCCAGACATTTCGTTCACACGACAAGACGTAAAGGAGATATTAACAGACTCTAATAAATGTGTGGCCCCCCCCCCCCTGGCAGGTCATTAAATGAAGTGTGCAGTACAACAAACTAGCGAATACAACATACTACAACATACACCAGTTATAAATATATCCTAGGTATAGAGCTGAACTCCTCAATACACACAGAGAATTCTCCATTCGCTCGCGTCCTACCTGTGCCAGTGTGAAGGGGTGCACTATCACCACCCCCATCAGGTGCCCCAGGGTGTTACTCCTGACGATGGCCCCCCTCCAGACCCCAGGACTGTCACTGAAGTGCATGCTAACAGGGTGCTTATTCTCTCTCACAAACATCTCCAGGTGCTGAAGAGAAATAAACATTTAGTGAAGGAATAGCAAGATAGTTACATTTTAGTAGGATATGGATTGAAACTGCTTTTTATACAGTTAAAACTGGGAAAAAATTCTTAAATGATATCTACAGTTAAATGAAACTGTTTATCATTTCAAAACAATCAGCTAAGGGATAGAAATGAACATCATTAGTGAACGAAAAGAAAGAACTTATTTTATTGAGTTAGACAAAAATCTCAGCAAAAGGTTTTTAAACCTCTCTGACTGACAATTAAAATTTAAAAAGAATTAATATTGATGACTGAAACTCCTGAGTTATGAAGTATTGGTTCCTTCATAACTCAGAGTCACTTCATATCTCGAGAGCACTAGATAGTTTTCTATGATTTAATCATAGAAAACTATTGCCATTGAGGGATAACCATGACGTAATTCTTGACGTATATCATTTTCTATAATTCAAACACAGAAAACCACTTCATAACTCAGGTGCATTTCATAATTCAGGTCCGTCATTACTTGAGTACTTCATAAATAAATAGAAATTGAATCAGAACCTATAGTTTAATAAACTATCTCACTTTAGCAAACAGTTTATGGCTGTCCTTTATATTGATGAGGTGTGTAGGGGGAACACACACCGTACTCTGGTCCTTGGGGTGACCAGTTAGGAACCCCACAGTCTTAGGGTCTCCATCCACACCCTTACTGATGACGAACTCATCTTTGTTGCGATACTGAAGAAGCTGCGGCTGAGGGGATATACACTCTTTTATTTCAATTTTTTTATTTTTATTTAAAATTATTTTCTTACTTCTATTTTTTTCAATTTATATTTTGTAACTTTGATTTAAAAATGTTTTAAATTAATTTTTTGGATAGGATCATTCTCAAAATCTAATCAGATGGTTCCTGTTCCAATGGTCCCACCAAATTTCAGGCGATTTCGTCTAATACTTTTTCTGAGTTATGCGAATAAAAAGATGACAAAAAAAATGATTAAATATTGCGAAAAAAAAGTCAAAACAGGTAATTAAAAAATGATTAAAAGTTCAAATAATAGTCACAACCAACCGATGCTATGATGGGTTCCAAGGGACAAGGCAGTCCCGGCTGAGGGTAGAAGAGGGGGGCCTTCACCTCCTTCAGGAGGCGTTTGAACTGACGGAGGGTACTGAAGGCTCTGTCTTCTTTCTCCTGAAGCTGCTGACTGTACCTGAAATACAGGATTAACTTGTTTCAGAAAAAGATAAATGTTGTGAAAAACATAAAATGCATTTTGAAAAAACAAATTAGGAAATAAAATAAAGTTAGTGGATTTTTGTATACAAAATCAAAATCATCTAACTATGAAATATATATAAAAAAATGAAACATTCTTTTACTAATTATTTTGTTGAGAATTTAGCGAAACAAAACTACATCCATAACCAGTCTCTAAAAACTGACCTCATTCTCCAGAGGGGTGTTACAGAATCAGCCAGTTTTTCATGCTGATTGTCAGCAGTAACCACCACTTCTTCAGCCACTTCTGCAGGAGTTTCTTCAACCACTGGGGTGTGTACCACAGGCTCCTCTACGTAAACAGATGGGTTGTTAGCAGACAGTTCCCTGAGTGTTTCCTCAGAGAGGTTGAAGCTAGAGGGTTGTCCAATGTACTCGTGTTTCTGTACATTATTCAGGGAGAGTACTTCAGGTTGGGATACTGGGGATATTTGTTTGCTGGCTGGTAGGGAGGGATACTTTCTCTCAACATTTCTGAAAAGGAGATAAGTTATTATAGGACAGTGAGAGGACATCAGTATTCAAAACACCCACTGTGTAGCTACTTCAGTTATAAAATAGATTCATAGAAGATTGTTTTAACCCTTCACTGTGTACTTCAGTTATAGAATAGAAGATTGTTTTAACCCTTCACTGTGCACTTCAGTTATAAAATAGAAGATTGTTTTAACCCTTCACTGTGCAGTTATTTTGTATAGAATTTTTTATCTTTTAAATTTAAAAAAATATTGTAGTAAAATTTCACGCAGACTCCTTTAAAATATCTGATGTACTCACAACAAGAGGCAACTTAATCATAGTAATATCTAAACAATAATAAACTTACTTTTTGAATGTTTTCCCACGTAGTTTCCTAATTATTTGTCTGTTTAATGATAAATTATATCTAGTACCATCAAATAGTAAAGGCACAGCTCTATTCATTCTTAGATAGTACTTTATACTTATGTATATTTAAAACAATTTAACTTATTTGATGAACTGGTTGACGGTATAATTAGTTAATTACATAATTATAATGTGCACTTTTAAAAATTATTTTGGTGCAAATTTTCTTGAGTGCAAAAGATACTCTCCCATTTCAATATTTTTTGGAGCTTACTTTGCTATTAATGCAACCAGTGTGAATTTCTATAAAAACATTCATGGCTAAAATGGTCGGAATTGAAAAAAAGTTCAAATTGGAACTCTGGAAGCATATTCAACTAAGAGATAGAAAATGTAACAGGATATAGTTTCTTAACAAATATTGAGAAAAAAGATAAAGGGCTTCAACTTACTGAAACATTATTTGCTAGTTCTTCATTTCCATAGTCAGGGATTTGAATGAAATTAGATAATTCTTCCCTACATCAAGAATTAAAATATTTGTCACTTTCTCTCATTCTCTAAATTCAAATTGTACCATATTTTCTTACTCTTTTTTATAATTTTATTTACCACTTATTTTAATTTTATTTATCAGAATTCATACTAATTTGACTGAAGATTATTTGCAGCTTTTTCTCTTTATTCCCGTTCTCCAAAATCATCCAAATGGGATAATAATCCAAATTACAACAGTTCGGGACCCAAGGGATGTCAATCCCCTTCTCTTCCATAGACAAAGCGTAAGGATAGAGTCCCTGGGGGCTACAAATGCATCACTAGGGTTGTGACAATATGCTTTATAAATCATAGAGAATATTATAGATGGAGAGAATTAAAGAGCATTGAACGGTTCTACACCAGCGGTATATAGTATTCGATACCATTTCATTTCGTCTGTGATATTCCTAAGATCTATGATTTTAAAAGCATATTGTCACAACACAATTCTCCACTTGATCGAATTACAACAATTTACTGATATACAATTTATTTAAAACATTCTTCATTCAGAAATCAAGATGCGCTGTTTGAGAATAGCCAGGTTGTCGTAGAGACAGTCGTTTCTACGAGGTGGTCTCTTATAGTCCAGTTCAGGCACCAGCTTCATAGACTTGTACCAATTCTTCTCCATTTCACTCTTGGTCATCAGCGCAGGAGGCATGTCCGCCTTGGCTGGGAGGGGCTTCAGGTTTGCCCCCCGGAGGTTTCTTTCGTGGTAGTATTTCAGAGGATCGTCAGGGTAGTGTCTTTTCATTCGATGGTAGGAGTTTGTCTGAAAAAAATGGGTTGTAGCTAACTGTATGATGATGTGCTAGAGTTAATACGAATTATCGGTCAGTTTCACATCTTCGATCATGTAAGGAAAAAGGTTAAATAATGATTATATTTTTATGAGGCTCCATGATAGCTACCTGCAGGTATTCAGGATTGTTCCTAGAGAAAATGAAATAAATGTTCCATAATCATATTGGGTAGCTAGCTAATTAAATATATAGTTTAGATTCTCAATAGCTAACTATACAAAAAGAATTAGAACACATGCCAGTATTAATGCAAATTAAATCCGTAAGTTTATCCACTAACCAACTTATCAAAATCTGATGAGAATTTCTCTCCAACCATAGAGAATTGTTTGGCTTGCCACCTGTGTCTGCCTATCTTCTTCCACCTCTTGCCCTGACCCTTCTGAGCTCTGATCCAGCCGCCCCTGGTACACGAGTAAAACGTAACGAGTAAATATGAGAGTAGAGAAGAGGCATATCAAATGGGAATTATACTGAATATTCAGATCACAGATACATACTTACAATTGGCAAAAAAATGGAAAATAGTTAACTACCAAAAATTATATATGAACACCTGTTTAGCTACTAAATTATATAGAGTAAAATAAAATGTGTTCTACATGCCAAGTAGTAGTTACCAGAGTACCTATTGGCTCTTTTATCAACCATACCTTATAGAAAAGACATACCATAACCCTAGTAGGTAGCTACTTACCAATGCAGTCTGGTGGCTACTTACCAATGCAGTCTGGTGGCTACTTACCAATGCAGTCTGGTAGCTACTTACCAATGCAGTCTGGTAGCTACTTACCAATGCAGTCTGGTAGCTACTTGCCAATGCAGTCTGGTAGCTACTTGCCAATGCAGTCTGGTAGCTACTTGCCAATGCAGTCTGGTAGCTACTTGCCAATGCAGTCTGGTAGCTACTTGCCAATGCAGTCTGGTAGCTACTTGCCAATGCAGTCTGGTAGCTACTTGCCAATGCAGTCTGGTAGCTACTTGCCAATGCAGTCTGGTAGCTACTTGCCAATGCAGTCTGGTGGCTACTTGCCAATGCAGTCTGGTGGCTACTTACCAATGCAGTCTGGTAGCTACTTACCAATGCAGTCTGGTAGCTACTTGCCAATGCAGTCTGGTAGCTACTTGCCAATGCAGTCTGGTAGCTACTTGCCAATGCAGTCTGGTAGCTACTTGCCAATGCAGTCTGGTAGCTACTTGCCAATGCAGTCTGGTAGCTACTTGCCAATGCAGTCTGGTAGCTACTTGCCAATGCAGTCTGGTAGCTACTTGCCAATGCAGTCTGGTAGCTACTTGCCAATGCAGTCTGGTAGCTACTTGCCAATGCAGTCTGGTAGCTACTTACCAATGCAGTCTGGTAGCTACTTGCCAATGCAGTCTGGTAGCTACTTGCCAATGCAGTCTGGTAGCTACTTGCCAATGCAGTCTGGTAGCTACTTGCCAATGCAGTCTGGTAGCTACTTGCCAATGCAGTCTGGTAGCTACTTGCCAATGCAGTCTGGTAGCTACTTGCCAATGCAGTCTGGTAGCTACTTGCCAATGCAGTCTGGTAGCTACTTACCAATGCAGTCTGGTAGCTACTTACCAATGCAGTCTGGTAGCTACTTGCCAATGCAGTCTGGTAGCTACTTGCCAATGCAGTCTGGTAGCTACTTACCAATGCAGTCTGGTAGCTACTTGCCAATGCAGTCTGGTAGCTACTTACCAATGCAGTCTGGTAGCTACTTGCCAATGCAGTCTAGTAGCTACTTAGTACTTACCAATGCAGTCTAGTAGCTACTTAGTACTTACCAATGCAGTCTAGTAGCTACTTACCAATGCAGTCTGGTGGCTACTTACAGCTTACAAATGCAGTCTGGTAGTTACTTACCAATGCAGTCTGGTAGTTACTTACCAAAGCAGTCTAGTAGTTACTTACCAATGCAGTCTGGTGTATCTCCTCATCACCTCAATACATGACTCTTTCTCTCCAGTCTCAGCACTGTACTTTATGACGTGTTTGTAACCACGAGTCTGAGTGTCAAGGTTAGTGATGGGTGGTGACGACCTGGAAACAAGCAGAAAATTATCAGCAAATTTATTAATGGAATAGAAAAAATGAAAAGATCCTTTCCTATTGTGGAAAGGTATTAATTAAATATTAGCTATATAGTAGCTATTACTTATCAGTAAATAATATTTTAATTTGTTTCATTATTTAATTAGAGACTTGGTAAGTTTTGGTACAGAAAACAATACAGTTATTAGTTGAATTAGTTCTATTTATATTGTTGTTGATTGGATATATTGATAGCTAATGAATATAATATTATAGTATAAAAAAAGTTATAATAAATAAATAAAATTCAACTAATGGATATTGATACTCAGAAACAGGTTATAAAATTATAATTTTGTGCAATGTCAATATAAGTTATGAAATATAATTAAAATGGTAGCTACAAACTTGAAAATTTATTCTATAGGCATGAGAATTTCCAATTAAAAAGATCAAGAGTAGCTGCTATTTAATATTATTCTCAAGTTTCTAGATGATATAGCTAGTGAGAACAGTAGCTATTGATGGAAAAAAATATACCAATCTATAAGCAGGAGTTTATATCAGATAGCTACTAGAGTTTGATTTGAAAAATATTGTTTAATAATTCACTACGAGAGTAATTAAGCTGAAGTTTGAACAGCAACTCTATTCCTTTGCACCAAAATTAAATTAAAGAAAAATAATATTAAGTTTAAAGAGTAATTAAAGTACTTGGCACCAATCCAGTCTGTAGCTATTTTGTGGTAAATTCCACAGACATGTCGGTGGAATTTTTTCCCCTTTGAGAATAATATTCTGGCAAAGTCAGTGGATTTTTAGCTATTTATTCCTATGTTACCATTAATTTTCGGTGGAAAAATGGGTAAAATGTTGGTGGATCTGTCAAATTACTGGAAATTTATGGTGGATTTTTTCAGCTCTTTCAAAAAGTCAGTGGAATTGTGTGCACCAAATACAGACTGGGCACCAATAATAAATCAGAAAAACAAACCATTTGTATTGTGGAGAGAGAAGTCTGGAAGTGACGGGAGCAGTCAGAGATAGCAGTGATCGCCGAGTCTGAACTAACAATGAACTGAGCATGACTTCAAAATATACAGTAGAAGAACTGAAAAAGAAATGGTACAAGTTAGAAATCATACAAAATAGTATATCTCCATATTAGTATTTTGATGACTATTATCCCATTCTGTAGAAACTGGTAAAGTGCCAGTCTGAAGAATATGGGAGATATTTGGGATGTTCTTTACAAATAATTTTGAATTAATCCCTATATTTACATTAATTTTAATGTTAACCCACACACGCATGGGCAACACCTGAAATTTGACTCAAAAACAGGGTTTGCTGTACAGTTAACCACACATTCATTTGGATAGGTAAAGGTGTCACTCAAATGTAAATCGAAAGGGAAGATGTTGTTCTTCATGCTACGATGAACAGAAATTCTGAAAATTTGACCAAATTTGCGAAATAATGGTCCAAAGTCTGTAGATGTTTGAATAAAATATGTTTTGGAGAACATATGCCATTTTTTTTCTATGGTAATTTCATAATATTTTGTGATGTATTTAGATAGAGTTTTTATGCTAAATCTGACGGTGTCTTAATTTTTCATCTAACTATTATAATTCAGAAATTACAAGCAATTTTCTGGAAAACAATTACAAACTGTCTACCTAGGTACACAGCTAGTGTGTGCAGCCACACACCTCACCCGTAACTTTAGCACACAGATTGATCATGAGCAGGTTACTAAACCTATTCTCCCGTCTTACTTCCTACCACCAACTTCCATCCCTATTTGACCCACATCATTAGGAAGAGCTCACGGAGACGCAAATTTTGATGCAAGTCAACCTTAATTTTGCTGATATGACACATCTCCCTTTTTGCTGTCTACCTAGGTGCCCAAAAGTTGTGCGCGGGTTAACTAATATTTCTTTTAAAGGTGTATATTTATAGCTCAAAGAAGGATGTATTGTACATAAAATATGGAAAAGTCAACTAATAAAAATTAATAATTTTCTGTCCAAATTAAACTGAAATTATGAGAGTTAAAGCTGTCACAGGAAATGTGTTAATGTAAATATAGTGATTAATTTATAAGTTTTCATAGCTAATGTAAATTGTAAATATAGGAATTAATTCTAAATTATTCGTTGAGAATATCCCAAATGCAAATATCCAAAATGTTCTGCACTGCCGCCAGCTGTCAGATTGCAGATAGGAGCCAAATCTCAGCCCCAAATTGAAAAATTTAAGATCTCCGAGTCAGAGGAAAATTTTGATTAACAATTCCTATGTTATATTTTCCTATTTTCACATTAATTGTGCAACAAACATCATAACATAACATCCAGGTAATAAAGTATGTCCAAACTTGCCATTTTAATGTTGAGTTTGTGACAGTTATTTTGAGCCTTTCAATCTAATTTTCTCCTATGCTATAATGTTATTTTGGAGAGGATTTATGAAAAATTTGATCATTTTGGACCAGTCTGCAAAATATGGGACATTTTTAACATTTTCAGTGCGAACAATCTTTAATTTCCTCCTATATTTAGCCAGTCTGCAGAATATGGAACATTTTTCCAAGACTCTCTGCGGGAGTTTTTGATTGAATTTTAGAAATTTGAGATCTCTGCGGGAGATCTTGAATTAATTCCTATGTTACCATTAATTTAGATGCGGGAGATTTTGAATTAATTCCTATGTTACCATTAATTTAGCTGCGGGAGATTCTGAATCTGCTACTGAAAGTCAGAGAGTAACTGTCTCTCAATTAAATATCTCTGCGGGAGAAGAGACACATTCTGCAGACTGGATATTTAGTTATTTACATGTATTTTACTGAGAACAGAAGCCCAAATGGAGAATTTCTTGGAGAACACTTTATCACTTCCTGCAGTCTGGATTTAGGAGAGAAATTTGGTGATTGTTGGAGAGACAAATGGAAAGTATATGAGACATACTATTAGTATTTTACGTGACATAACATGGAACATGACATCTATGCCAGACTAGACTGTAATTCCACCGACTTGTCGGTGGAATTTTTCCCCTTTGAAATCCAGACTGGAAAACAATTCAAAACATAAATTAAATTCTAACAGAGTTACTCCTAACTTCATGCATTACAATCAGCAATGTTTATCATCACAACAAGCCCAATTGTGAAGCTTAAATGACTTATTTTACATTAGTTTTCACTGCGGAGATGAAATTTATAAAATAATTTACTGATTTGAGTGATTTCTGCATTTTTAATTTTTAGGGTTAAAATGAGTAATTTTTGTTAATTCTAAATTCCTAACAGAGTTACTAGTCAACCTGAAATGAGTTATTATTCCACTCTGGTTTGAAATTAATATTCTAGCAAAGTCGGTGGATTTTCAGCTATTTGCATTTTGCTCCAATGTTATCATTAATTTCCAGAGGCTAAATTGAGAGAATGTTGGTGGATCAGCGTCAGCACAGCAAATTAAAAATTGTTGATGGATATTTGCAGCTTTATGAATAACTCAGTGGGTTTTTTACAACTCAACTAGTTTAGCCAGTAATAATCCCAGTCTGCAGAATATGGGAGATATTTGGGATATTCTCTTCGAACAATTTTGAATTAATTCCTTTAGTTACATTAATTTTGCTACGAACAATTCTGAATTAATCTCTATATTTACATTAATTTTGCTATGGACAGAATAAGAGATCTCTACGAACTACGATTACGAACACTTCACCAGTTTCTGCAAACTGGTAATAATCTATTATTACTTACAAAATCAATTCTTAGAAGAAAGTAATTCTTCCGTTTAATAAGAAACTAAGTCGCTATATGACCTATTGCCAAGGAGCCATAAGTATTAGCATGGAAGTACTATGCAATTAGATATTAAATTAGGCACACGGTGTTATTGTCCACCGTTGAAAGTCCCTCGGACAGCAGCCGACAGCTTCCTTTGATTCCGGAAATTAGGAATTTTTATTGAATTTATCCTGACATTCCGTATTAATTGATTTCAGTTGAATTCTGCAATCACTAAATGAGATCTTATAAAAGATATTGGAAATTCTATTTTACATTGTAACAAGACAAAGGTAAACGACCAAAAAATTATCTGTCTGTACGAATTATAGTCATACTTGTCCACTATGTTCAGGTTTGCATTAAAGGGCCAGTCCATCGAGAAACTTACTATCGCTGAAATTTGAATAAACTGAGCCTATCAGGAACATTTAATAAAATATTAAAGGTCCCCTCACAGTACAGAGAATATATAGTATCCCAGAGCTATAGGGGGGATATTACGCGTATCCCGGTAGGCTGTGACGTCACATGTCAACAATGGTGCGTACGTTTGTACGTACAGTACAAACACAAAAGATGGCTGCAACACACCCAACTTTTGTTAAATAACGTTTTCGGTGATATTTTTTTAATTCCACATTACCGCATGCTATTATCCAATCTTTATAGTCATACGGACGAAAATTAAAAAGTGACTGTTTATGAAATTGATACTGGTCTTTTTACACCCAAAATAGTAACAAATTTTTAGTCTTGAAGAAGACGATTTATTCAAGATAATTAGATCATTAGTCAGATCGGTCGCGTTGGCCGCCATCTTAATTCTCTATTCCACGTGACCCACAGCAATTCTGTTTACTATGACGTGACCTCTTGTTTACATACATGACGTCACAGCCTACCCAGAATAAATTTGAATAATACATGTAACTGGGGTACTATACTATTCTGTTTACTATGGGTCCCCTCCACTCTAATTTTTTTTATTTCTCTATGCATTAGAACTAATGTTACTGATAATAAAACTGCAAACCATTTCAAATTTGGTTCTATAGTTTTATTATAATATGTAATTTAGGATTTTTTTCCGTTCTTTCTACTACTACTACACCTCTGAATTTCAAGCAAAGAAAAAGCCCCCTGTTCGATAGGCTAACACTGTACCCTGGGCTAACACGATCCGACAAAATCAAAACAATAACAAAGCTGATTGATAGATATCATTGTTACCGGTACCGTATTGTCACTCAAGATGTTCTTTTGGTGCGTTCCTGTGCTGAAGAACTCGAAGAACGTTCCTTCAAGGTACGAAGTATGGTCCTTCGGTTAGCGTTCCCGTGCAACCACTTCAATGTGTACGATTCCGTGGTTTAGGAATTAATATCACTAGTTAATTAGGGATATTAATAATAACTAATTTGGTTTGGTGGGTTTAAACCGTTCAATTTATTATCAATTAATTTCAAAACATGTAATATTATGACAAGTATCAATTTTATTAATTTACAAATAAGAACAGGTGTTTCTCCCGCCCTTTTCTTTTGTTTGTTTACGTTTGTGACGTCACGGCTGCCAAGAGGGACAGCTCGACGTACTATCTACCGTGTCATCGAGTTCCACGAACTTGACGAACTTCTTCTTCTTCACAATTTTGGTGGCTTTAAACCAGAGTCTAAAGACCACCTAAAGCTGTTGGATAACCAGGATGGTTATTCCGTTCTGCCTGGAAACTTCTAGGATTAAAACAATATTAAAAGGTATGCAGAATTCAATCAAAAGTGGTAAGATTGATATAGGAAACAAAAATATAATATAGGAAACAAAAAAAAAAGTCTAAATAAAACAAAAGATAACATGTTTTAACAATATATACAGACTCAACTACCAGGTTCTCTTCCACATGTTCACCTTACTGACAGCAAGATGAAGAGTGTACTGGGACAGACACAACTACCAGGTTCTCTTCCACATCTTCACCCTACTGACAGCAAGATGAAGAGTGTACTGGGACAGACACAACTAATGAACTTGACGAACGTTCTTCGTCACGGGAACGGTTGGTTCTCGTAGAACTGAGGGACGTCCTTCGAGTTCTACAGCTCGGGAACGCACCATTTTTGTTAATCGAGTTACTTTGTAACAAACTAAAAATGCTTGACGAAGACACCTGCCTACTTAATGAATGTTTTTTGATTAATTTGATTGAATTTCCATTTCAGCGTGATACCCCAGCACTCCTATTAGGTATTCGTACATTAACTTAAAATGTACTATAATTTGGAAAATTGAGTCAATTGAGCTATATTTTATACTTTGTATCTATATGACTTTATTTTTGACCGATGTTCAATTTCCCATTATTCAGCATGCATTAGGGCTTAGGCTAATTCTTATGACCTATTTAATAACAACATATCATGCAGACACTGAGACACAGATGTAAAGTAAGGTATGGACCAATTAAAGCTGACTCAAACTATGGTGCAAACCCTGCCTTACTCAGATTTACTGTTACCTAACTTTGATATTATAGGTAGGTTTTCTAAGATTCACTTTAATATTTATCGTAATAGTGTAGTTCTAAGACAATGGATCCATATAAAGAATTCAATTACCTAATTAAGTATTTCTTACTAAGTTACTAATCGTTTTCATATACATATCATAACATTTTCCGATATTGAGAACTGTTAATTTTTATACACTTTCTATTTGAACGCAGATCTGTGATTTGAAATTTTGAATAGGTATGCGCTATGTATATACGAACGAACATCTTACTCAAGTATGGGGGGCTTTTTCTTTCATGAAATTATGAATCTCAGAATGAGAAAAAACAAAATGCGAATATTTCTTATGTAATTAATTGTGAACAGAATACTTGATCGATTTGAATTCTGTTTACTGCGATATGTTATATAACCTTAGCTCTACGAATTGAAAGCAATACCAGAAATTTTTTTAATTTAGAGTGGAGAGGACCTTCAAGGATATAAAAATTGTACCTATCTTGGAATCGTGTATTTAAAAATATAATAATTAAAATTAGGCTCTTTAGTGGGCTGTTACAATCCAAAGTCACTAAACATTATAAAGGTCCTCTCCAAGCATTTTTTTATTGCTATGTTCAACGAGGCTAATGTTTCTTATCATTTTGCTGCAAACCCCGGCCATCGAATTTGATGTCATACTTTTAATTTTATATACTTTTAAAGATTTTCTTAATCAAAATATCTACAAAACTTAGTTTACTTCCGGCTTACTAAATTTTCAGTCTGAAGAAAAAGAATGAACACTATTTAGGTATAAACCGTATAATAAATCCATTTAGTACCTATTCGTGTAAAGGTATAAAATTGAATAAACTTATAATAGAAACGTTTATATATACTTTAGGAAACAATAAATATATTAAGTAAGCAAAGGCCGAAAACGCATTGTTAGTTAATAGAATTCAAATTGAAAATCAAAACAAAGAGTGTACAATCTCTTTCTTCAGCGTCAGATTAATGATTCGCTCAATTGTCGCACAAAAACTAATAATAACTTTAAAAGCATATAGAAAAATATATACAGAACTGAATTTTATGCGGTTTGCAGATTAATGATCCTAGACCTTAGTTCTACAATATTATGTAATAAACTCATTTTTTTCTAGGAGCCTGGAGCTAGAGGACCTTTAACGATCGACAACCAGATCATATATGATTACTGCTATTCATTATTTCTTACATGTTTATTGTTAAAATTGGTAATTAACCTATTCCTATATTACGTACTTGCCATAAAGTTATTTTTAATTTATCCCATCGGCATAAATTACGAAGAAAAGAGCTGAATGGGATCGACTCATAAAATGTGGAGAAAAGTATCCTTTCTGTTGAAATATTAATTCAAAATTATGCTTATTTTTATTTGTTCTATTTTGTTCCAAACTATTCTAGAAGCATCCTTTCCCCTTTCCATATAAAATCATTGTTCCGCTTTTCATATCATGCAGTCAGGAGAATACAGTCCTATGAAGAGGTTGTGCTTGTTTCCTTGTCCCTGTTGCATCATCTCCTATATTATTACTAAATTGATATAACTAGGTCTCAGACATGGCCACTGTTTCAACACTTTCTTTGGTTAAAAAGAGTCTTCGGGTTTGGAGCTTTCATGCCCCAAATGAATATGGTTCTTCGAGCACCAGAAACCCCCTACCTCCCCCCCCCCGTCAGGAGGGAATCAAAAAAGGGGGGGGGGGAGAGTTTGTGAAAAATCATGATTTGTCTCTTTTGGTTGGAGAAAAAATTTTGGGCAGTGTATGTAGTACATACTTCATTCATTATTATCCGGAATTTTTAAGAGCTAAGGGCACTCCAACGGTCCAACCCACCCAATGAGGGGCCGTAAGGGGCCCAGGGGATATTCTGTTTTTTGGCTATTATTTATGAATTACTGTTTTATAGGATTGTGTAACATATTACGTTTTAGACTTAGAGGATTATGAACATATTATGTCGATGGCTGCGCTAACGACTGATCAATAGATCACGCAGCGCAATCGGTCGATATATTGCAGATCAGGCAAACACGCAGGACATATATAAATTCTCAAATTTGATTATGCATTATTTATTTACTGGGATAAACTTATATTTTGTAAAATAAAAAATCAAGGTCATATCTTGGGAAAATAATTTAGACAACGCCATCTATCGGATATTCGATCGAACTTATGATGATTATTAAATTCCATTTTTTCTGAAAATATATTAATTTCAGTCGATTTTCAACTAATCCATATATATCTATTATATTATGTTGAAATATTTCTTAAGAAAATTAAAAGCACTTGCCCGTTAAGTTATTGTAATGGTACCTATATGTAGGTACATATTCATTAATTATTCTGAAGTCAAAAATGAACTAATAGTCCAGAATTGACTAACTGCGTACACGACAGCAGTAGGTAACTTCCTAGGTTAGTAGGTACCTCTAACATAATTAAAAAAAACTATAATAAGGGTATTCTAGGTACACAGATAATTCTCCAGTTTTCGAAACACAACTTTCCTTTTGCGGCTCTATTCCGATATTTACGAATCCTCAGCTTTTACGATAGTGTTTTCAAATTATTTTAAAACTCAGTAATCTCCTCAAACCTGCAATCATCATCATTATTTTCTCATAAGGCAAAGTTTCAAATTTCAGACTACGTATTCTGATTGTTTCCATTCTAATTCTTTTTTAAAGGAAGTAGAATTGCACCATTAATGGTTGTCAAGTTAGCACAACTATTAAATCCTTCCGAAACTCATTAATTATTGTTTCTAGGCATACATTCACTTATATTTTGAATAGTAATCCTAATCTAATAGCATGTCTCATGACTAGGGTTGTGGCAATATGCATTTAAAAACATAGATCTTAAGAATATCGCAGACGAAATGAAATGGTATCGAATACTATATACCGCTGGTGTAGAACGATTGAATAGTCTTTAATTCAATACGTCTATTATACTTTCAGAATCTATGATTCTAAACGCATATTGTCACAAACTCACTATCCTACTCCTCTTAAGTTGTAAGGATTAGGATGAATTACGTTTATTGGTTCCAGACATACTATTCAATTTGGATAGAATGTAAACTGGTGAAAAGCAATAAACTAGGAATAGTTCAACCATAGAACGACCACAGTGTCTGATAGGCTTGTTATGTAAGAATTATAACTTTTCACTATTGAATACAAAATCGATTTGCTGGAAATTCGGGATTTTTATAGTTTAAGACCTATTTAAGCGAAATCAATGTAACACATTTAATTTTCATTCAGTTTTATATCTTTTTACTACCAGGCGTAAATCTATACATGAAAAAAGTTGGTAATATCCCTATAAGTGATGTTACTAGTGTGAGCAAAAGGTGACACAGCAGCGATTGTACTTCATTCGGGCGCAAAGAGGCCCGCTTTACCAAAAATACTGTAAAACAAAATAGAACAAATTTTGTTTCATTAGATTCACTGATACGATGAATTAATACGCCATAGGCAAAGAATATCACAAGGTTTCAATACTTTTAAGTCATTTAGTTTTCAAATTATGCATCTGAGGCCCGCTGGTCGTTTTTGGGTTAAAAGAATGATTGTATTACTAGGAAATAATTTAAGCATTGAACATAAGTTTGAAATTTTAGAGAATTTACCTCAATCTATGCTTTAGTCTTAATTTTCTATATTTAGAATTGTGTGACTCCATCTCCACTTTTACGAATTGCCTCCACTTTTACGAATTGCCTCCACTTTTACGAATTGCCTCCACTTTTACGAATTGCCTCCACTTTTACAAATTGCCTCCAGTATTACGAAATGACTTCACTTTTACGAATTGCCTCCACTTTTACGAATTGCCTCCACTTTTACAAATTGCCTCAAGTATTACGAAATGATTCCACTTTTACGAATTGCCTCCAGTTTTACGAATTACCTCCAGTATTACGAAATGACTCCACTTTTACGAATTGCCTCCACTTTTACAAATTGCCTCCACTTTTACGAATTGCCTCCACTTTTACTAATTGCCTCCACTTTTACAAATTGCCTCCACTTTTACGAATTGCATCCACTTTTACGAATTGCCTCCACTTTTACAAATTGCCTCCAGTATTACGAAATGACTCCACTTTTACGAATTGCCTCCACTTTTACGAATTGTCTCCACTTTTACAAATTCCCTCAAGTATTACGAAATGACTCCACTTTTACGAATTGCCTCCACTTTTTCGAATTGACTCCACTTTTACGAATTACCTCCAGTTTTACGAATTACCTCTAGTTTTACGAATTGCCTCCAGTTATACGAATTGCCTCCACTTTTACGAATTGCCTCCACTTTTACGAATTACCTCTAGTTTTACGAATTGCCTCCAGTTTTACGAATTGCCTCCACTTTTACGAATTACCTCCAGTTTTACGAATTACCTCTAGTTTTACGAATTGCCTCCACTTTTACGAATTGCCTCCACTTTTACGAATTACCTCCAGTTTTTACGAATTACCTCTAGTTTTACGAATTGCCTCCACTTTTACGAATTGCCTCCACTTTTACGAATTACCTCTAGTTTTACGAATTGCCTCCAGTTTTACGAATTGCCTCCAGTTTTACGAATTACCTCCAGTTTTACGAATTGCCTCCACTTTTACGAATTGCCTCAACTTTTACGAATTGCCTCCACTATTTGTACGAATTACCTCCAGTTTTACGAAATGATTCCACTTTTACAAATTACCTCCACTTTTACGAATTGCCTCCACTTATACAAATTACCTCCACTTTTACGAATTGCCTCCACTTTAACGAATTGCCTCCACTTTTACGAATTGCATCCACTTTTACGAATTACCTCCAGTTTTAAGAATTGCCTCCACTTTTACTAATTGTCTCCAGTTTTACTAATTGCCTCCACTTTTACGAATTGCCTCCACTTATACCAATTGCCTCCAGTTTTACGAAACATCAGAATATGAATTAGGTTCAAGGCAGGTAACTATAGCAAAATCAGAGTGATTTTAAAGCTCAATCATAAAATAATGATTTGAAAAATAAAAATATATCTTTGATTGATATCAATATACCTTATCTACCTAATACAGCTAATACAGTACTATCTTTCTATTCAGAATATATCACATCATTACTAATACTAATGTGATCGATTATATTAATCACATAACTTATTTTAACCCATGGAACTTTTTTCGCATTTACCAATTTTTTCAGATTTGAAAACTAGGTACACGAATTCTCTAAATAATCACTTTTGAAATTTGGCGAAAAAGGTTTCGGTAGAAAATTTGGGAGGATCCTAAAAAAGATAATCAGTTGATATATTAAATAGGAAAATCATGATTTAAAACCTTGTGTTTCGTTCAGATGATTATTTAGATTTCCAAAAGGAGAAGTTAGGTGTGCTGTCACTTTCCGGCGTTAGAAAATAGTTCCGAATGTAATAACTCACTCAGCGAGACTGTCGAGAAAAGTAATATTTCAGGATTTAACAGATGGATGCCAACCAAAAAAAAACACCTTCCGCAGTAAGCATCTCCTACCGACTCAATTATCTGAATCCATTGGTAAACTAACTAAATTTAAACCTGTGAAATAGCTAAACTATGTCTACCAACTTGAAATAGTTGGTTTGTATGTGTTTAAAATAAAAAAAGTCCTATCAATAACTGGGTAACAATCAAGAGTCAATTGAAGAGCCACTAATTATATAAAGATCTCAAGCTACGTAAGCTATATTAATATATATTTATTATCTTTATTCTATACCTTACCTTTTCGGAGATACTCAGTAAATTACGGATTAACCTTTGCCATGAATCACAGGTGTGATATATGAGATAAATGCACTTATATTGTTAATATATAGTAATGATAAGCGAAAAAAATATATAATAAGGATAAAAATATTTATATAAAGGTTTGGGTTAACAGAAGTTTGAAATCAAATCTTGTGGAATTGAAGTTAATTTTCTTTTGGAAAATACAAATTTTTCTATATACCTATATATTCTATTCTTTCAATATGTTTCATTTTGATTAAATTGTGGTTATTTGGCAGAATGAAGTCTCCAAACGAAATCCAAATAGTTCATCTAAATCTCCCATTTCTCAGAGAAAAGAAATACCTACGAGTGCGAGAGTATGAGCCTTTGTTTCTCTTCCATTTATGATAGATAAATTCTTTTATATATGCATGTGACTGTGAGAATATTCGGTCACAACGACTCAGTCATCAGTCACTACGGTGCAATAGAATCCGCCATCAGTACACCTCTGATAGAAATGAAAAGCTCTTCGGCACAACGCCATCTTGTCGAATCTTTGACACTCTTGGTTGTCAGATGGTCAAAGCCCAACCTAACTCCTAATATAAGAAACCTATCCCTACAAACTCAACATTTTCACTAATTAAAGAACGCACGCGGAATATAATGTCAATTTGAATCCGATTCGAAAGCCAGGTTCGCTTTTTCCCGTTCGGTTGGTTTGATTCGGAAGCCGTTCAGTGGGTGTATAACTCACAGTAGCTTGTGAGGGAAAGTCATATTTCTCAGGTGAAATCCAGGAAAGACTTTGCTGACGACAGTTTCGGAATGTGTTGGTCATAATGGCTTCTTTCGGAGAACATAAACTGGCCGAAGAGAGCTTGCAATAGTTTCTTCGAATAAACACCAAGAAAAAGGAAGAAAACCTATGATTGTATTTCTTTTGCAATGGTTCGGGCAATGATAGTCCGGAAAAATTATAATTCAAATACGTAAATAGTATTCGTTTTTTTTATCGTAAGGTTTGGACTAATTTTAATTCCAAGTTGGATTGAAAATTTAGATTTTCAATGTTTCAATTTTATCATAAATTACGATTGGATTTTTCGCCAAATCAATTTATTGTTGTAGGTATTTTGCAATCGAAAACCTTCTATTGTTTATTGTATTTTGTAGTTTAACTTGAAGCTCACATATACTTCTTCATTATGGAATTTTAAATCTATAAAATAATTATTAAAACATTACGAAAAACATGTAAGTATTCTTCAATATACTAACTGATTTTTTCTATATACTTGTTTCATTCTAATCATTATTTAAATATAATACATGGATTTAATTAAGGTAAAAACAAAATAGGTCTTTCTCGAAAACACTTCTTGAAAGCAACATATGCAGTTCAGTAGTTACTTATACCTACTGATAATTCCAAGTCCCTGTACTAATTCCAGACAAAATGACTTGCAACTCAATTAGTTGAGGAATAAAGAATGGGAAGTTGAAGATGTTGCTCATTTCAAATCAGATGTCAAAGTACTCCCGAAAAAAATGACTTTCAAAGTTTTTGTAGAGCCCTCAAAATGTTCCGCAACCTTCCCTACTCTTCGGACCATTTCGACTCAGTTACCAGATTACCTAAATCTACAATTTAGTAGATCTGATTGGTTAATTTTGCATGTAACTTATAAATCATCTACATTATCAGTAAGTAATAAGATAGTTATGGTTTGTAGTTATCATACGATGAAAGAATTTGGGGTAGTGCAAGATTTGCTCAGTAGATGGCGACAGAATCGGTCAGTAGTTTCCGCAAGTTAGTAAATCGTATCTTGGTTGTGGTACTGCACGTCACATTTGCAATTGTAATTCAAACAACTTTTGTTATATGTTCGAAACACTTTGGCCGCTTGGTATATGTTCATATTCTCTCGACGTCGAATTCGATGTTCAGTTTTATATGCAAGCTTAAACGCATCAAACTTGTTTGGTGAAAAATTAACATGGTTTCAAATAGGATACGAGGGAACGTGACGGTGCATTTTCAAGAAGTGAACGTAGCGAAGAAATGAAATATGTACTGGATTTTAATTATGCGGTTAAAATGATTAGCATATGGCATATGCTAATTAATTGAACAACTTGTGGTATTGCAGACTAATCATGAATATGTAAGTAAATGTTCTAATATTGGAAAAAATATAGTTTCATTATTACCGCGATTAGAAAACTAAAATTATAATAATGTGAAATAGACAATACTCATTTATTTAAAATGTTAAAATAACCAAAGAGATCACAATTAAATTAATCAAAATGGATTTAAACAATACAATATATAAAAACCTTAAATTCAAAAGTTATTATATGCTGAATCATTTTGTATCAAATTATTTGGTACTTGGAGCGTTACTAGTGTTTGATATTTCGGTATTTCGTTATATTTATTATTGATTCTGCCGTCATCCCATATAGAGAGTGATGGTGGGCCCATAGAAGATTGAGAGAGAAAGTTACGATGGGGCCATAGAAAATTGAGAGAGAAAGTTGTGGTGGGGCCATAGAAGATTGAGAGAGAAAGTTATGGTGGGGCCATAGAAGATTAAGAGAGAAAGTTATGGTGGCCATAGAAAATTGAGAAAGAAAGTTATGGTGGGGCCATAGAAGATTGAGAGAGAAAGTTATGGTGGGGCCATAGAAGATTAAGAGAGAAAGTTATGGTGGCCATAGAAAATTGAGAGAGAAAGTTATGGTGGGGCCAAAGAAGATTGAGAGAGAAAGTTATGGTGGGGCCATAGAAGATTGAGAGGGTAAGTTATGGTGGCCATAGAAAATTGAGAGAAAAAGTTATGGTGGGGCCATAGAAGATTAAGAGAGAAAGTTATGGTGGGGCCATAGAAGATTAAGAGAGAAAGTTATGGTGGGGCCATAGAAGATTGAGAGGGTAAGTTATGGTGGCCATAGAAAATTGCGAGAAAAAGTTATGGTGGGCCCATAGGAGATTGAGAGAGAAAGTTATGGTGGGGCCATAGAAGATTGAGAGAAAAAGTTATGGTGGGGCCATAGAAGATTAAGAGAGAAAGTTATGGTGGGGCCATAGAAGATTGAGAGAAAAAGTTATGGTGGGGCCATAGAAGATTAAGAGAGAAAGTTATGGTGGGGCCATAGAAGATTGAGAGAGAAAGTTATGGTGGGGCCATAGAAGATTAGAAAATACCCTCTCATATTCTTCTATGGCCCACTAAGACACACTTTTTCCCACCATAACAATCAGTCTAGGTTTTAATCTCCTAACATCTTCCTGATAACATCCTACAACATAGAGAACATCAGAGGGGAATAAGGAATCTAATCGATAGTTAAAAGGTTTGGATCCTTTAAGCGATTTATCGGCTGATGGAGAATTAAATTACCTATCGACACTATTGCCAGTGAAGTCAAGTCTTCAAAGGTACTGCAAATTATTCTATAAAGAACAGTTAAATTAGATTATCCGCTGGGAATGTAGTTAGTAGGATTTATCACAGACAGCAATAAGGTTTTTAATTTAAAAAGAAACTATTCGATTAGTACACCGGTAATAGTTAAATACACTCTTTCTTTTACCTAAACATCACTTTAACCCTTTATTGTTTTTGTGATCATAATTAGTCATTTATAAGGAGTATGAAAATCTGCTTGCTGAACGATAACGTTAAGCGTTTTGGAGCCTGGAAAAAAATTAGGGGAAAATGCAATGAAAATATTTTGGTTATTCTTCTCTCTCCCTTTACACTCTTCTCCTTCTTTCCCCATTCTCTTTCCTCTTTCCCCATTCTCTTCCTCTTTCCCCATTCTCATCCTCTTTCCCCTTCTTTCCCCACATGTCTGATTAGAGTCATAACGAGTGTCAAGGGACTACCTATATTTGCATCAGCTCCAAACTTTCCCCCATTATATTCCTATAGAAAACTATCAGCTGCTTTTTCTAATCAGCACCTCCTAATTTGATGAGCAGCAGATGATGGCTGCTATGCTTTATTTATTGAACATCCGTACAAGTTTAAAGGGCCGTACACACGTAGGGTTTTTAAGTCTTTCCACCAGACTTTTTGCTAAGCTCCTCCTACTTTTTCCACGAGAATATAAGAAAAAAACTATACGTATTATTTATTTTAGTTGGTATCCATGATACCAGCAGGTATCATGGATACCAACTAAGATAAATAATTATTATGCCGTTTTTTCTTATATTATTTAAAAATATAGTTGAAAAAGTAGGAGGAGCTTAGCAAAAAGTCTGGTGGAAAGACTTAAAAAACCCTACGTGTGTACGGCCCTTAACACTAAAGGGATATATAAACACTGCAGAAAACAATCCTCTATAATAAACTCCTGTGTAGTGAATCATCCTGATTCTTAGAGTCATCAGAAATGAAGTACGTCGTATAATGAATTTATTCTAAAGAGATAGAAACAGTTTTGTATAGTCTGCCATGAAATGACAAGTTTTCTATTCAACTCTTAAATCATCTATAGTGAACTAGTGGAAGTTCACTATTGAGGAGTTTTACTTATAGTACCTTGACCTAATCTCTATTTTACTGAATATTCATATATGTTTAACACAAAAAGAATGTATATATATAGTGCCATAACCCATAATAATAGCAATAATTCTAAACCTATTGGTAAATAAAAACAACGGGGATAAATTTTAGGATACTCTAATTATTAGCATTTATTGAAATACAGTTCTATACGTATATCAGTGCTCCTTCTACGTATGAAATGCACAAATATATCTTTATATTACTTTGTAAAGGACCAATATTCTGCTTTGTTTACCAATTAATTTACAAATATCAAATGAAGATTTTTATGAGGAATATAAATCTAAAAGTCGGATCGATAGGAATTTATAAGAGATTTAGTGAAAGCTGGTTCTAACCAGTCTCGAGGTTAGTGAGGTAGGTTACTGGTAGGTTACTAGGGTTAAAACAATAGTTATAATTAATTAAATTGGATTCAAATACTTTGTGGAATGTAGTAGTACACCGTAAAACAAATACCTTAATCGGTATATTCATTGAAACAAAATTATGGATATTACTAGCAATATGACAACAGTAGTCATGTTAGTCATGACTTAAATGATAGTATTAGTCATAATTGTTGATAGAATTAGTCATAATTGTTAATAGAATTAGTTATCAATATATATCTATTATTTATTATATTCCACTTCACAAATTATTTATCATGAAAATTTCCATCTTATTTATATTTTACATCCAATCCGTCACATCGAAAGTAGCTAGTAACTAATAAATATATTTCGATGTAAACAAACAGGTATATGCAATGAATAGAACGTGTATAAGCCTACATGCCTACATTGTACCTACATGCCTACATTGTACCTACACGCCTACATTGTACCTACATGCCTACATTGTACCTACACGCTTACATTCTACCTACACGCCTACATTCTACCTACACGTCTACATTGTACCTACATGCCTACATTGTACCTACACGCCTACATTCTACCTACACGCCTACATTGTACCTACATGCCTACATTCTACCTACACGCCTACATTGTACCTACACGCCTACATTCTACCTTCACGCCTACATTGTATCTACATGCCTACATTGTACCTACACGCCTACATTCTACATACACGCCTACATTGTACCTACATGCCTACATTGTACCTACACGCTTACATTCTACCTACACGCCTACATTGTACCTACATGCATAAATTGTACCTACATGCCTAAATTGTACCTACACGCTTACATTGTACCTACATGCCTACATTGTACCTACATGCCTACATTGTACCTACACGCCTACATTGTACCTACATGCCTACATTGTACCTACATGCCTACATTGTACCTACATGCCTACATTGTACATACACGCCTTCATTGTACCTACATGCCTACATTGTACC
>CANNZV010004842.1:0-34547 GCA_947561585.1 Caprella mutica
CTATGCCTTTGGCGCATTATTAGCCATGCCCTTGGCGGGTTGGTTGACCCTCAATTTTGGTAGTAGAAAAGTAACTTTATTTGGCGCATTGATGAGTTCCTTACTCGTCCCAACTTTCGTGTTTTATCCCAATGTTTGGTTCGCAGGTTTTATACTATTTGTAAATGGCTGTGCTATTGGGTCTTGTGACGTGGCTATGAATGGGCAAGCCGTCTTCGTAGAGCGATTGTACAAACGGTCAATCATGTCCTCTTTTCATGCGATTTTTAGTATTGGAATGGCATTAGGAGCCGCCGCAGGCGCTTTATTCGCAAAGATGGAAATTCCCTTATTTCAACATTTTTCTACTGTCGTAATTCCTTGTATAATGTTTTGTATATGGGCCTATTTTCATTTAATCAATGATAAGCCTGACAAAGGACAAACATCCAAATCAGGCGATAGCTTTAGGTTGCCTACAAAAGCGATTTTACCTTTAGGTATTATTGCTTTTTGTTGTATGATGGGCGAAGGTGCTATGGCGGATTGGTCGGCATTGTACATGAAAGAGATTGTTTTGCAAAATGAATTTTACAGTGCTCTAGCCATTGGCACCTTCGCTACAGCCATGACACTAGGTCGCGTATTTGGAGATTATTTTACAACGCGTTTGGGTAAATATAAATTAATGACTTACAATAGTATTATTGCTATTATCGGCTTAGCTATAGCTTTGTTTTTTCCTACCACTTGGTTGACTTTATTGGGATTCTTTTGGTAGGATTAGGACTTTCTACTATTGTGCCTATTGTTTATTCTACGGCTGGTAATACAGAAGGTGTAGAACCAAGTATTGGCATCTCAATGGCGACAACGGTTGGCTATGCTGGCTTTTTTGTTGGTCCTCCTGCTATTGGGTTTTTATCAGATTATTTTACCTTGAGCGTGGGCTTAGGATTTATACTAGTCTTGTTTATAGTCATGTTAGTTTTGATTCTTGTGAATCAATCTACTAGCCCAAAAACAGTGTAAAGAAAATTATTTTTCAAACTGAATCACACGCGCTTTTTCATCATTAATCCCTAAGATATAAGCCGTTTCTCCATTAATAGAAATAGGGCGGATTCGCCTGATTTGCCCCTTGATAGATAAGCCATTTAATGGACTAACTTCAAAATCGTTATTGCCTTTATTGACCAAGAGTGTTCCATAATCCGCATCCATTCTACCCATTTGGATATTATTGTGATAATAATTCCCCCCTAGCAAAACATCTGGTTTATCATCTCCATTGGCATCTACAATAGCAGCAGTTTTGTAGGTCGTACGCTGTGCTTCAAGCGCTAAAGCTTGGGTGATGTAAGTTCCATCGCCTTGATTAATCAAAATCGAATTAGCAAAATAATCGGCTTCTAAACAATTGGTTTTCTCAATTTTTTTTCCAAAAAGCTCCCTTAAATTAGCCTTTGCAAAATCTTCTGCGTATAAAAATTTCTTTTTGAGTGGCGGTATTTGCTTATGGATTTCCATCATATTAGCAAAGGGAATTTCTCGATCTTGCAAGTGGTAAGTCAAGATTTGTTCTCGTTTGCCATTATCATCAAAGTCTTCATAATACATTCGGATAGGTTGGTCGTCAGAAGCTTTCAATCTGGAATTGTACCCCAAGTTTCCAGCCAATATATCAATGTCGCCATCGCCATCAAAATCATACGGTAAGGTAAATTCCACCAGCCTTTTTTGTTGGTCAATACTTGTTTTTCAAAAGCATTTTCCTTTTGCAAAAAGGCAACAATATTCCCCCACTCTAGCGAAAGTATCAAATCTTTTTTTCCATCTTTATCAATATCAAAACAAGTGGCATGTGTAACAAATCCAATTTTAGAAAGGTCATCATGGAAGTTATTTGTAATGTTTTTAAAGTTTCCCCTTCCATCATTTTCTAATAAATAAGACGTTGGAATTTCACCATAGTTAGAAGGCACTGCACGACCTCCAAAAAATAAATCTACATGTCCATCACCCGTAAAATCTTCTGCTATCACACAAGATGCCGTCAGTCTAATATCTGGAATAGCTTCTTTATTCCAAGTCAATTGCCCTGTACCATCACCCAAATATACGCGCTGCAAAAGGTAATCACTTTTGGTACTGAACTCATTGCCACCCGTCGCTACCACCACATCCAAATGCCCGTCACCATTGACATCTGCCATGACTGCGGCTACATCTTCGTACACACTATCTTGTACGATAGCCGATACATTTAATTTTTCAAATCCATTATTTTTTTGCAATAAAACATGACTTCGCCTTCGTTTGGCAGAACCCATAAAAACATCTTCTTTGCCATCCTTATTCAAATCTCCAACAGCCAAAGCAGGCCCATCACTCGAAGTAGAATGCGGAATCAATAGCTCCCGATTAAATTCTACAAAGGGATTTTCTTTGTGTTCTATATCTAAATTAACTGCCTCGGTCTTATCCTTTACCGCAAAAGTTTTAGGCTGTTTTTTCTTCAGTTGAGCATAGTCAAATTTTGGCAACCCACTCTGATAAGTCTTTTCTATTGTTTTTTTTTCTTGCCAATCTCTTATCGTTTCCACCGAATTATCAGGCCATATCAGTTGGATAGAGGCTACCTCCTTTTCATCTCCTAAACCAATATGCATGGGTACTTCCATACTCGATTGAAAACCTCGAACAGGGAAATGTTCTACCAATTGTATCGTTCCATCTTTTCGAGTGACTACGATTTTACTACCTATGGCTTGGCGATTTTTTTCGCTTCCTTTCAAGCGAATGCTTAAAGAAGTATTTTCATTTTCAGAATGATTATTTTCATAAATAAACGGTTTATCATTGATGTTATTGACGACTACATCGAGGTCTCCGTCATTATCCAAATCGGCATAAATAGCCCCATTGGAAAAGCTTTTTTTATTATTAGAAATTTGTTTTTCAATATCTGTAAATTGAAATTGACCATCATGTTGAAAAAATTTATTCGGCAATTTTATTTCTGGAATGCGTTTAATCATTTCCAAATCATCCTTTTCCAATTCGTTCATTCTAGTCTTCCATTGAAAATCTGAATCCGACACAAAATTGATATAATCAATATCATTCATGCGTTTAGGAATACCATTGGAGATAAAAACATCTTTGTAACCATCATTATCAAAATCTAAAAATAAGGATGCCCAAGACCAGTCTGTTGCATGAATATCGCCTAGCATCGCGACTTCCGAAAATGTCCCATTTCCATTATTGACTTGCAATGCATTTTTGGCATATTGATAATTGTACCCATAACTCAGCTTAAATTCAAAAGTACCGTATGCGTCTTCCCCTTCAGATTTTTTGAGAATATATGGGTCATAAGGTAACATATCCAAAGAAATGATATCGGGTTGAGCATCGTTGTTAAGGTCAGCAATATCAACGCCCATAGAGAAGCGACTCGTGTGCATCATCTGTTCTGTAAGGACTTCTCTGAAGGTACCGTCTTTTTGATTGAGGTATAAATAATCATTTTCATGAAAGTCATTTCCAATATACATATCTGGATAACCATCCAAATTAATATCGCCCATTGCCCAACCTAGACCATACCCTATTACCCAACTATTGATAGCCGACGACTCCGTGACATTGGTAAATTTTCCATTGTCATTCCTAAAAATTTTATCGCCTGATAGTTCATCATACTTGCCTTGAAAAACTTTACGTTGTCCAAAAGTTCCATTGGCGTGAAGTGAGTGTTTCATTTGATATAAATCCAAATCACCATCCATATCGTAATCAAAAAATGCCGCTTGTGTACAAAACGCTACAATATCTAAACCATATTTTTCGGCTTGATCTTCAAAAATCGGAACCCCATCTGCTGTAATTCCTGTACAGACCAAGAGCTGATTTTTGCCATCAAGGTGCTTAAATTTTCCAACCTGACTTACATAAATATCTAATCGCCCATCGTTGTTGATATCCACTACGGATACGCCCGTTGACCAACCTTTATCTTGTGGTATTTGAGCAGCTTCAGTAACATCTTCAAATTTAAAATCGCCTTTATTAATAAATAATTTATTGTCCTTTAGGTTGGCTGTGAAAAATAAATCTACTAAGCCATCTTGGTTAAAGTCACCTGCTCCCAATCCACCACCATTATAGAAATACATATAATTGAAGATATTCAATTCATGACTAATCTCAACATCATTTGAAAAATCTAAACCCGTTTCTGTAGCTGTAAGTAAGTGAAACCGAGTAGGGGACGTTGGCTCGTTTTGGCAAGTAAAAAACAGTAGGGATATGAAAATTATAAAAAAAAGTCGTCGCATATTATTGAAGCTCATTTTTGTTCACTTGATACATTATAGGTTTATCATCATTTAGTAAAACCAAAAGATATTGCTGATTTTGGATTTGCAAAGGCGTAATCTGACGTACCTCTCCATCCAAATTTAGGCCCGTTTTTTGTCTCGAAACAGTATTGAAATTTCCTACACCATCGCCATAAAGAACGTTACCTCTACAGGCATCGAGTTTAGAAAATTGAGGTAGGAAGCCATATTTATTACCACCTGTAACAATGTCAAGATGACCATCTTCATTGACATCAAGAATAGCTGCATCATTGATGCAGGACAATTGTGTTTCGTATGGGAGGGCCTTTATCGTAAAATCGCCATTGCCATTATTGATAGCTACACAAGAATTTAAATAAGTGGCTTTTCGAAGCAAGGCTTTACTTAATTTCTCTTTGGGTAAAATATCTTGGATGGATTTTTTCGCATAATCTACATGCATGATATTTTGTTTTTTGATGGATACGATTTGCTCTGCTAAATCCTTTTTCAGAAAGACTGGTTTATCTTTTCCATCTATGGTACGCGTCATGATTTTATCAAAAGAACTATTTTCATCAAAATCATTGATCCATAATTTAAGTGGCGCTTCTTCACTTGCCTTCAAATAAAAATTGGTTCCTACATTTCCCAAGACTAAATCTTGATCTCCGTCCTTGTCCAAATCCGCCGTCTCACAAGTGTACCACCAACCTTCTAAGTCCGAAAGATTATTTTTTTCTAAAGTAATTTTATCTCCATCAAAAGAAAAAATCTTAGGCGACGACCACTCCCCTACTGTGAGTAATTCCTTTTTTTCATCCCCCAAAATATCGACCCATTGCGCATCTGTCACCATCCCTGCATTGCCAAGCACTTCATTTTCTTTTTGAGCAGTGATGTTAGTAAACATTCCTCCTCCATTGTTTTTATACAAATAATTCATCGGCGGCAAACCGTATTGATTGGGCATACTACGGCTACCTACAAATAGATCTTCGTCTCCGTCATTATCGTAATCATAAGCCACCGCCACAGCTGTGTTCATGCCGTTCATTTGAAAAGATTGACTATGAAGTTTAAAGTTTCCATGACCGTCATTGAGATATAATCGGTCTAGCATTTCTCTTGCTTTGGGAGCCTTATGATTGCCTCCCGAACCAACAAACAAATCTAAATCATCATCGCCATCCGCGTGAAAAAAAAGAATGGCTGTATCTTCAAAATCTGCAAATTTATCAAATTCAGGATTCAATTTTTGGGTAAATCCATTGGCTGTTTGAATATATAAAATGCCTGCTTGCCCTGCCGCACCACCTATATAAATGTCGTCTTGCCCATCGCCATTAACATCGCCGACAGCAGCTTGTGGGCCTTCTTGCGAAAGCATGATAGGGACATTCCTTTCATGATAAAAATCATTGTATTTATCTTCTTCGTGTTTGGCAAAACTATGTTCTACTGCATTGAAAATCAAAGCGTTATTAGCTTTATCTAGGATTGCTTTTTGGTTGGAGTCTACTTGTTTTATGGTCGTTATTTCATTAACCGCTACATCATTTAAAAACGTCTGTGTTTGGTCAGGCCAAATAATTTTGACGGAATCTACTTGAGTCGCTGCTCCTATCCCGATATTGATTTTATAATCAATAGAAGATTGAAAACCACGTGATGGAATGAGTTGACGATTCAAAATATTTTCTCTTATATAGACCTCTACCTTGGCACCGATAGCAAAGGTATTGGGTGCTTTGCCTTCTAGTTGAAAACTGACATAATTATTAGTAGTGCCATTATTAAAAACCATGGCAGGCTGGTTCACATTATTAACAACCAAATCTAAATCGCCATCATTATCGAGGTCGCCATAAGCGGCACCGTTGGAAAATGTTTTTTGATTAAAACCCCAATCTTTGGTACTATCTTCAAATTGTAATTGCCCCTTATTTTTAAAGGCTTTATTCCTAATCGGCACAGAGGGCATTTTGGAAATGACTTTATTAATGTCTTCTTTTTTGCCCGTAAGGGTCATTTCTTGAATAATATCATTGGCAAAGAAATCGATAAAATCTTGGTCTATCACATCGTGATAAATGCCATTGCAAACATATACATCTGTGTTGGAGTCATTATCCATATCAAACATCAAGGCACCCCAACTCCAGTCAGATGCTGCCACTCCAGCGAAGTAGGCGACCTCTTGAAAATTGCCATCTTGGTCATTGAGCTGCAAGGTGTTTTGCATGTATTGATGATAAAAACCTTGTTTCTGTTTGAGTTCGTAAATGTTGATGTTTTCGAAAGAAGAAGTCGTTTTGAGACGGGTATCGTTGTCAGGTAGCATATCGGTGACGAAAATTTCAGGAGCCCCATCGTTGTTGATATCCGCCATATCTGCCCCCATTGAGGATAGACTGATGTGCTTGGTTCGCTTTTCTAATTCTTCTGAGAAAGTACCATCTTTTTGATTAATGTATAAATAGTCTCTTTCAAAAAAATCATTGGAAACATACATGTCGGGATAATGATCATTGTTGACATCGCCGATAGTAATCCCTAACCCGAAACCTATCAGACTTCCATACACGCCCACTTCTTCGCTCACGTCGGTGAATTTTCCGTTATCATTTCGGAAAAATTTATCTCCACCTCCTTTTATAAAATCTTCGACTGGCCAGTCTTCGGCACGTAGTTTTCGTTTGTTGCTATAATTCAGAGTACTGACGGGGATAAAACTATTATTCAAAATATATACATCCAAATCACCATCGAGGTCGTAATCAAAAAATCCAGCATGAGTCGTATATCCATTTTCATTGAGCCCATAATCGGCAGCTTTTTCGGTGAAGGTTAAATCACCGTTATTGATAAAAAGGGCATTTTCTTGACCCACATTTTTTCGGATTCCTGCATTGCAAACATAAATATCGAGTAAGCCATCTGCATTGATATCGACCATGACGACGCCTGTGCTCCATTTCTCTGCTTCTTCAATCCCTGCTTGCGCACTAATATCTTTGAAGGTCCAATCACCATTGTTGAGGTATAATTTATTGCTGCCCATATTGGAAGTCAAAAAGACATCTGACCAGCCATCGTTGTTGATATCTCCTATCGCAACGCCTCCGCCATTATAAAAATTTCGGTAATTAAAAATATTAAATGCCTCAGAATTTTCTACAGTATTGGTAAACTCAATGCCTGTTTTAGAAGGACTCATTTCTTTGAATAAGCCATTCGTTGTCAAACTATCTTTCCCACAAGAAGTCAACAAAAGCAAAACCAGTAGCAGTGTGTATCTCATAAATTATCTTTAATAATAACTATTTCTTACCAAAACATGCCGACGACCAAAGCCGTAAATATTAATAATATCACAGAAAGGATGCGATAATTTTGATACCAAGGTAAACCTCTCAATTCTTCTGTTTCTTCTTTGATGAGTTGAGGCGACCAAGTCAAGCCTTCTGTTTTCTCTAAAGGCGGTGGTGTCGTCATCAAACTAACAATAATATGCACTAATAAACAAAGTACAAATAAGACCGTCGTTCTTAATAAAAAGTGCATTTGGAAAAACCAAGAATCCACTCCTTTGACGATTCCTATGACCCAAATCACTGCCATCATAAATCCAAATAATAAACTAAAAAAAGAACCCGTTGCATTGGCACGTTTCCAGAATAAACCAAGGATAAACACCGACACTATAGGTGGCGCGATGTAACCTAAAATATCTTGGAGATAAGCAAATAGATTTCCGTACTTGCCGATTTGTGGCGCCCAAATAGAGGCTAATATGACAAGTATTAAAGTGGAAATTTGTCCACTTCTTACGAGTTGTTTGCTCGTCATATTGGGGCGAAATTTATGGACAAAATCCATCGTGATAAGTGTAGAGGCAGAATTGAAAGTGGCAGAGATAGAACTCATCATGGCTGCCAATAATCCCGCAACAACTAGCCCCAATAAACCTGTTGGTAACAAATCAAATAATAAGGTTGGATAGGTATAATCTGTACAATCTGCAAGATTACTACAAGGGCCATTGGAGGTCATGTAATTAATCGTTGTACTATCTCTATAAAGCAAAAAGGCTAGTGTACCAGGAATAACCATAATGAAAATGACAGGTATTTTTAGAAATCCTGCAAACAAAGCTCCCCAGCGACCGTGATTGATGTTTTTGGAACTCAAGACTCTTTGTACCATAAATTGGTTGTTGGCCCAAAAGTAAAAACCTAATAAAGGTACACCAGTAAATAGTCCCCACCAAGGGACAATGGGTTGATTGTATTGCCGCCACCAATCACCCGAATTTGGACGGACGATACTCATGGCTTCTTGGGCATTTTTATCCGTTATGCCTTGGGCTTTGAGCGTATCCAATTGTTCCATCATAGAAGACCAACCTCCTACTTTGTCGAAAGCATAATAGGTTAAAACACAAGAGCCAAAAATCAAAACAATGGCTTGAATCACTTCCGTTTTGACCACCGAACTCAATCCTCCAGGTATCGTATAAGCCGCCGCCGCCGTAGCTAAAACGACGATGACCACCCAAGGCGGCAAGGTTGGGAAGATCAATCCTAATACAATCATACCTACATATAATGAGGCTGCGGTATCTATTAAAATATTTCCAATAATCATTAAAAAGGAGAAATAATAACGGGTACGACTATCGTATCTTTTCTCTAGAAATTCGGGCATGGTATAAACACCCGTTTTCAAATAAAAGGGTAAGAAGAAAATAGCAAAAAACACTAAAACCACTACGGCATACCATTCGTAGTTGTACACCGTCATATCCAAAAGATAAGCCGCACCTGCCAAACCTATCAGTGTAGAACTAGATATATTGGCCGCAAATAAAGAAATGCCTACTACGGGCCATGTAAGCGAACGACCTCCTAAAAAATATTCTTCAGAACTGTTTTGCTTACCCATCCTGATACCGTATATCACAATACCTATGAGGTAAACAGCCATGATAATAAGATCAAGTGTGTTTAGTGAGAATTGCATAGTATATTTGGTTTTCGTTGTATAAAAAGATAGGTTATCCCTTTTTTGTTCAGGATAACCTATCATAGGTAAAGGACAAAATAAGATTCCTTTACGAAATATTAATATTAAGTATCAATTAAATTGATACTAGTGTACTCATTAATACCCAGGATTCTGAGTCAAATTTGGATTTGAAGCCAATGATGTAGCAGGAATTGGGAACAATAAACGCTCACTTCCTGATTGAGGCTTTTCTTGCCAAGCATCTAAGAATTTACCAAAACGGATAAGGTCTGTACGACGATGTCCTTCCCAGTATAATTCACGACCACGCTCAGCAATCATCATATCTGCATCAATAGAACCTAAGGTAGAAGCACCACGTTCCTCACGCAAAGTATTGACCATACTCAATGCTGTACCACTGTCGCCATTACGCATCGCTGCTTCGGCTTTCATCAACCAAACATCGGCAAAGCGATAAAACACATAATCGTTATCTGCATTATCACCACTAGCGTAGTCAATAGGATATTTCATCACACGGATACCTGTTATCTCTAAGTTATCTCCACCTTCTTGTATCGCAACTTCTTTAGTATATGCTAAAGGATTACCTTTACGATCTTCCAATGCATTACCATCTTGATCAAATTGTTGTCCAATCAAAAAACCTGCATTAAGACCACCTACTTCTGTCATACCAGGATAATCAGCTTTAACACGCATGTCATCTGCTTCAAAGCTATCATAGAAATCACTCAAAGTACAGAAACCATTCCACCCAGAAGGATTGTGATTGTAGTGCAGACCACACATCCAACGAGAACGAACATTACCAGAACTTACACCACCCTGATTCAGCCCTGTCCAGATATTTTCTGTAGAGATAGCATCATTGTTTGGTGCGAAGTTGTCAAAGTAGTTAGTAGCTACAGAGTACTTACCGCTACTGATAATCTCATCAGCCAAGCTTATCACTTGATTCATATCGCCAGAGTCAAAGGTAGGACTTGTTCTATTCGTATAAGTACCTTTATTTAATAAGGCTTTCATCATCAATACTTTAGCCGCATCTTTATTAGCAACATTTGTAGGACCATCAGGCAAATCACTCATGATAGCTTGACATTCTGATAGAACAAAATCAACTGTTTCTTGAGGACCTAAAACCGTTGCATCTTCCAATAGATTGGCACCTGCTTCACGGAAAGGCACTTGTCCCCAACCATCAACTACAGATAGCATAACGAAAGCTCTAATATAACGAGCTTCTGCTGCTTGCTGCGGAGAAGGATCAAAACGAAGTAAATCAGTGGTATTAAATACTACTTGTAATAGCTCTGAAAAAGTACTTCCTAAGAAATCGTGTGTAGGACTCCAAGTATGGTTGTGGAGTGATCTCCAAATACCATTGTCATCCCAGTCAGGTCCACGTGTAGGTCCTATTGCAGCATCACCAGTGTGCTCCTGCGCTGCCCAAAAACGAGACTGATCCATGTAAGGAAGGCGTAAGCCTTCATAAGAAGCTTGCAAGAGTGATGCTACATCAACGAGCTCTCCTGCTTGACCTTCAGTTAAATCTTCACGAATATCCTCTTCCAAATCGGTACAAGAGAATACACCCGCTAAGAGTATAAATAAAAACAAATATTTTTTCATATTAAAAATTTTAGACTTTAAAAATACTATTCTTTTGATTTTAAACAATATTCAAATCAAATTGATTAAAATTTATCAAATAATATTCAAATTAAAATGATGCTCTTAATCCTAAAACAAATGTTCTTGCAGAAGGATAAGGAATATATTCTATACCTGATGATGGAATACCATTACGCAAGTTGACGGTATTTACTTCTGGATCAAATCCTGTATAATCTGTAAGGATAAACAAATTTTGACCTGTTAAAGAAACCCCCAAACCTTTGAAAGGTCCTACTTCACCAAGGTTATAACCTATCGTAGCATTCGCTAATTTTGTAAAGGCACCTTCCTCAATATAACGAGAAGAAGCAGAAATTGGATTAGCCGTACTTTCTTGATTCGCATTATCTAACAAGGCAGCATCAATATTTCTATTACCTATATTACCAATAGGAATAACAGACATTGCTGTATTGTTGAATAATTGGTGGCCGTAAGCGCCGTTGAAGTTTAAGCCTACTGATAAACCTTTGATATTGGCATTGATAGAAAAACCAGCAATAACATCGGCATTAGGATCACCTAAGAATTCAAATTCACCCTCATTGGCATAATCACTTGTACCAGCACCATTAATACCTTCATATTTTCTTGTATAATAAGTATTCAATGGCATACCGTTCGTCATGACCTGTGATGTCGCACCAGAACTACCTTGACCAAATAACTGACCAGCTAATAAGTCTGGACCTTCATAGTTACGCAATTCGTTGCTTAAGAAAGCAAGGTTTACACCTATACTCAATTGCAGATCATCTCTATTGAGTACATAACCTGTCAAGCCAAGCTCAACTCCACTGTTGTACACTTCACCATCAATATTCTGCCAAACTCTTACTGCAGGACCTGGCTCACTTACTAATGGATCTAATAATAAATCTGAAGTCGTTCTGTTGAAATACTCAACCGTACCAACCAAGTTATAATCCAATACAGCAAAGTCAAGACCGATATTAAAGGTAGTAGAAGATTCCCATTTCAAATCTGGATTACCAAACCTAAATTGTTGTACACCACCATTATCTAGCAAGTCATATAAAGTTTGAGAAGCACCAGCTGGAAATTCTTGGTTACCCGTTTGTCCCCAACCTACTCTCAAAGCTAAGTTCTGAAAAGCACCACCTTCTAAGAATCCTTCATTGTGAAGATTCCAACGAGCAGCAACAGAAGGGAAGATTCCGTACTTGTTGTTACGTCCAAATTTGGTAGAACCGTCAGCACGTACCGTAGCGGTCAATAAGTATCTATCAGACACATTGAAATTTAAACGTCCGAAGTAGGATTGTAATTCATTAATAGGATCCGCAAAAGAAAATACAGCTCTATTGGCATTAGATCCGTTTTGCAAAGCATTAGAATTTTGAAAGTCAGTTACAGAAAAACCTCTACTTGCAAAGGCATTTCCTGTATAATCAAAGTTTTGGTATTCATAACCAATTATTGCATTAAAGCCTAAAGCACTAGTCAATTGGTCATCATAAGCTAAAGTATGTGTATGCAATTGATTGGAAAGTACGGCGTTAGACACACCTCCCCAGCCTAGTCCTTCTATCCCCTGAATATTAACATCGCCGGATACGTTTCCATACGCACGACCTATACCGTAGTTGATACCATAACGGTAACGGTATTGTAACTTATCTGTAATATTGAAGTAAGGAGAAATACTACCTAGAAGTGTTGTTGTATTAGATATTTCTTCATGAGCTGCTAACAATTGTAAAGGGTTGACAGTCGTTGCTCCTACCGTTGCATTGGTATTATTGTTAGTAGCTGTTGTAAAGTCATCACCTGTCATCAAAGGAATAGTTGGATTCCACTGTAAGGCTTGACCTACTAAGTTACCTGTAAAACCTGCATTAGATGAAATTGGTGCAACATCTTCCTTAGCATGAGCAGCGATTACCAATACGTCCATACCTACTCTATTATCCAAAAATTCGTAGTTAGAACTTAAAGTCGCATTGTATCTTTTGATACCGGATTCTTTTACAATACCATCTTGGTTGTGATGACCTAAGGATACTCTGTAGTTTCCATTTTTAGAACCTCCTCCAATAGAAACACCATAGCGTTGTATGGCACCATTTTGAAGAATTTCGTCAAAGGCATCTACATTGCCACCACCATCTCCACCACCAGATAAACCATAATCTGATAAAGCAGAACGGTATTGGTTGCCATCGAGCACATCATATTTTTTCAAAATATTACTTGTACCGATAGAGAAATTGAAGTCAACAGAAGGCTCTTGCGAACGTCCTTTCTTTGTATTAACGATGATAACCCCATTGGCACCACGAGAACCATAAATGGCCGCTGAAGAGGCATCTTTCAATACAGAAATAGATTCAATATCATTGGGATTCAAGAAGTTTAATGGATTGGAAGAAGGGATACTACCTATATCCGTAGAGATCAATCCTGCTCTTGCAGAACGACCATCCAAAGGTACACCATCTATCACATACAAAGGGTTGGCCCCTGCACGTATAGAGTTATTACCACGAATCTTAATCGTAGCTTCACCACCAGGTTGTCCACTATTGCTAATAACATTGACACCAGGCATACGCCCTTTAATCAATTCATCGGCAGATACAACAATACCTTTATTAAAATCTTTAGATTCCAATGCAGTTACAGCACCTGTCAAATCTGAACGTTTGGCAGCACCATACCCTACTACTACAACTTCATCTAATACAGAACCCGCACTCATGGTAAGGTCTATACTGTTAGAAGCCCCGAGAGTAACTCGTTGGGTTGCGTAACCTGTATAAGAATATTCTAGTTCTGTGACTCCTTCTGGAACGTTGAGTGAATATGATCCGTCAAAGTCTGTAATGGTACCGACACTGGTACCGACTGCTATGACACTAGCTCCTATCAATGGTTCGCCATCACCTGCATCGGTAAGGACACCACTAATACTTCGCTGTGCGTATGAGGAATTGCTCATAACTAAAAGCAGTAAAAGCATAGTCATGCTTTTCAAAAAATAGTTGATTTTTCTTTTCATACAATTGTTTTTAATTAGGATAAAAAATATACTTCAATACATATATTTATGTATTGATATCTTGCCACGATACACTCATGGAGTATATCATGATTTTTATTTCAAAATTGGGCTAGTATAGATAATGAATAAGTATCCCTTTAGTCCATCAAGATTAAAAGTACTTTAGAGTGGGTAGTATGATAGAAGAAGTAAAAACCTATCTAAGTAAATCGTTAGGTAATTTGTGTGATTTTTACAATATCTCTTACCAAAGATAGATATTTGTTCATGATTCACAAAATATTAGTATATATATTCCAACATAACTTGACATTCAAAATATTCTTTGGTATTCAAAATGCTAGTTTAGTAGTCTAACGATTTTTTTTTAAAACTAATCCACTGAGGTTTATTTTTCATCTACTACCCTTAAAGAATAATTTTTCCCTACTACCAAATCCGCTAAATCATTAAGTGGTTTGACAATAGAATGCTCAATATCCAATACCTGCTCAACAAAAGGATCATAAACTTCTCTTTTCCTTTTTTTTCTTTTTACTAAAGTCTCTTTGTAAGTTCTTTCCATGAAAATTTTGCAATCCAACTGGTCAAGAAAAAAAGAGTAAACACCTTCAACAATCAATACCGATTTGTCCTTAATTACGGTCTGTTGTTCTGTAAAAACATTTTTTTCATAGTCTACAATAGGAACGACTATTTTTTCTTTATGCGATCTAAATTGTTCAATATGCGTTTGTAATAATTCTATTTTTATTTCATTTGATCCCACCCAACTCAAATCTGCTTTTCTTTTTTCATGATTTTCTTTTGGTGGCAACCAATAATAGCTGTCTTGGTGTAAAATGATGGATGAAATATTTCGTTTTTCCAATTCTATTTGCAGACATTTGGCCGTTACTGATTTGCCACTCCCTGATTCTCCACAAATGCCTATCACCAATTTATCTTTACCTAATAAGTTTTTTTTTTCTAGCGTCTCTACCAATTGGGTCGAAAGTGTAAAATACTCCTCTTTTAGTTCTATGGGTTCTTTTATAAGGGACATTTTCTCTGATTTTAATACTGAAAAATCAAAAGAATCTTTTGTGAGCGTAAGAAATATAATGCCCGTGGCTGTATAGCAAAGTTGCTTTGTTCCATTAAGTGTTAAGTCATCAGCGGCTACATATTCCTCAAAATCAAACTGATTTAAACCATTTAAATACTCAAAAGATAATTCCTGTAATTGTTTGAGTGCTTCTTTTTTGTCCCATAAGGAAAGTGCTACAGCCAACCAGCCCAACCATATCCACCATATGCCTCCATTGTGGTAATGATGTGGTTGATTTTTAAATGCAAAAAGATGATATTTGCTGAGTGCTTCCCACTCCATATCTCCTTCTTTTATAATTGGATGAAATGCAGGTGGTAATTTCCCTTTTTTTATAAATTCATTGATTATCCAATCTAAAGATTGTTCAACAAATGGCTGTGTTTTTCCAAATACAATTGCCAATAATGAATGTGCTGCTAAGTCAAATCTTTTAAAAGCGCCTCCAGGAAAAATACTAGCGTTTAAATACTCATTCTTATCTTCCTGATACTGTTCTTCTATACATGCTAGAATAGCATTCGATTTATCAGACCATTCTTCGCAATGATAGGTAGACCCAAGAATCGACAAAGCCCAAGCCCTCAAAATCTGATCATACAATACATAACCTTCGTAAGGATATTCATCTGCCCAGTTGCCTCCTTTAGGAATATACATCAAATGCTTACCATTGTATTCCACTGCTTCCAATAAAGCTATGGTCTTCTCTACACTTGACCTAAAGACTTCTTTCTCTATGACCCCTTCTTTGATCAGTAGACCTACGCCTATTAAATACCAAGTACAAGCATCAATTTTAGGACTGAGCGTCCCATAACTAACTTTGGCAACTTCACCATCTTTTATGGTAAAATTAGAAGCAATCTGACCTTGTTTTCCTTGCAATTTCTTAAGGTGAATTAGTGATTGCTTAAATCCTTCAATGATTATTTCATCTTTCAGTAAAACACCAGCTATACCAGCCATTACAGCATCTCTTGTGAATATGGCTCTATAATTATCTTTATCAACCAAAGATGCTCTGATTCCATAAGGACTACATGCCGCTCTCAATAAATCTTGTGCTCGTTTCAGCCAAATCATTTCTTTTGGTGTTTTTTCAGAAATCATCTTTTAAGTTTATGAACTTGCTCCACTTTCTATTTTGCTTACTTATACCTCTGAAAAGAGGCAAAATAGTCTTCCTTCTCTCAGGTATGCATAATGTGAACGATTAATCTTTTTAGAGATATGTAATAGTAAACTTTTTAATATAAAAAAAGAAAAAGAAAATCCTGCAACCGATTGCGGGATAGATTGCTGTTGGTAACTTCTAATAAAACATTATCTTGCAGTAGATGAAAAGAATAACAATAAAAGATTTAGCCAAAATGCTGAACCTCTCTACCTCAACGGTTTCTAGAGCATTATCTGACCATCCAGATATTAGCGATGCAACAAAAGTTAGGGTACGGAAAATAGCAGAGGAATTCAATTATGCAACCAATGTACATGCTCGTTTTTTCAGAAAACAACATTCTGGATTGATTGCTTTGGTCTTGCCTGAGTTTAATATGTTCTTTACCCCCAATCTAATCAAAGGTATCAACAAAGTAATAGCTTCTTCAAAATACTCTCTGATTACATTTCTATCAAATGATAGTTATAAACAGGAAAAAGAAATCATCAAGCAATGTCTAAGTTGGGCAGTAGAAGGTGTGCTCATCTCTTTATCAAAAGAAACCAATGAACTTAGTCATTTGAAAGCACTTACGCAGGCGAAAATTAAATGCGTTTTATTAGATAGATCTTTAGAAAACGAACAGTTTCCAGCGGTTACGATTGATAGCACTCAAGCAAGCGAAAAAGCTATTGCTTATCTACTAGAAAAGGGGCACCATAATATTTTGGGCTTATTTGGAAATCCTAATTTAAAAATCACACAAGAAAGATTAAATGGATATAAAAAAGCCATGAGAGAAAATAAAATTCCTGTTTTGGAAGAAAATATTATATGTATTGATAAAAGTACAGACTTGGATTTTATTCTTCCACCCATTTTAAATCATAATAAAGATATAAGTGCCATTTTTACGATGTCGGATGAATTGCTTGCTAAGAGCCTCTATCATTTAAGTGCACTGGGAATGGTTGTCCCAAAAGATATATCTATTATCTCTATAAGTGACGGAGATTATCCCTATTTAACCTATCCCCAAACTAGTCACATCAAAGATTCTGGTAGTAAGATGGGAAAAAACGCCTGTAAACTTTTGCTCCAATATATTTCCGAACCTGCTAAAAAAATTGATTCGGGCTTACTTGTTTCTACCAAATTAGTTGAGTTGAATTCTGTTTTAGATAAGTCGACATAACCAAAAATACCGTGTAATCTAATGTGCCGAAATTGTTGAATTCCTCACGGTCAATTACTATAGACACTATTGCTATTAGTGTTTTAATTTTTTATCTTTAAGAAAAGATATCAATCTACTCTTCATGTTCCGAATACAATGTGTATTACTTTTTCTTGGCTTGGTGAACTTTTCACTACAAGGACAAACTCCGTTTACCTGTGAAGGTCAAGTTTGGATAATTCAGGAAGACAATGCGCTTTTGCAGATGACAGTGGGGTCTAATAATAGTATCTATACGACACCTATCAATGACAATATTGGCGTACAGGTGCATGCGATGGGATTTAGAAGAACAAACAGTATGCTCTATGGCATAAATCCTTTAACTCATGCACTATATCGAATTGATGCCAGTGGCAATGTCGAGACTATAGCGTCTCCCAATGTTGATCCAAGTCTAGTTTATGTTGCTGGTGATGTAACACCTGATGGAAATTCATTCGTTATTATTGGTTCAAATGCTGGATTGGATGTTAAGCTATTAAGCATTAATCTGGAAAGTGGAAATTATGAAGTTGAGGAAATTAGTTTTGATAATGGTACACGTACGGTCGATATTGGTTTCCATCCTTTGACCTCCACTATATTTGGTTTTGATGCTCAGGAAAAACAATTTTATACGTATAACTTAGGTGGCACCTCCATCAATCTCTTGACACCTATTTTTTTTGAACATGATGTCAAAGGCTTTTACTTTGATGCCTTTGGAAATATGTTTGGTTTAGGGACAGCTCTTTTTGGATCAATAAGTGGTCTTTTCAATATTAACCAATCGACTGGTGAGACAAAATTGATTTCGTCCTCAGGATTAATTCCCATTACCGATATGGCCGTATGTCCTTTTTCTGTAGAAATGGATAGCAAGATTACGCCTGAAGTTACCTTTCCATGTAGCGACCTAACCTTTGAATATACTTTTGCTAATCAAACAGGTGGCGTGATAGAAAATGTATCCTTAGAACACGAACTTCCTACAGGTTATACTTTTATACAACCTAGTTCTATTCCATTTGGCGGTGTACTAGATAATACGACTCCTGAAAATCTTTTGCGTATTGAAAATTTAATGCTTCCTATGGGCATTCAAACCTATTCGGTTGACGCTTATGTTGATGATATCCCTAAAGGATTTTATAAGAGTCAGGCTACCTTGAGTAAGATTCCAGCAGAATATGGTAGTCTTGTTATCTCCAATGATCCAGTTTCTGCTGCTACAGAAGATAGTACTCGAATGGAAGTTAATCGTATCGATGAGGACAGCCTTGCTTTCACATCTTTTTTATGCCACGGTCATTCCTTAACCTTGGATGCTAGTGATTATGGAAATAACCTTACGTGGAGCAATGGAGCCACTACACAAAATATTGATGTGTTTGAAACAGGTCTTTTTACCTTAACCGCAGCAAGTGGTTGTCAAGAACTCTTTGTAAGTTATGAAGTGGTATCCGCTAGTTGTCCTTACACTATTGAACTAAGACACGCCGTACTACCTGATACCCTCTTAGGATGTAGTGAAGTGCTGTTTAGATATATCTTAGAAAATGACTCTGGCGAAGAGCGCTATAATGTTGTTATTCTAGATACCTTACCCGCAGGATTTACCTTTTTAGATATAGTCAACAATCCTTATGATAGCAAACTGACTCCCGACTTAGCACCCAATGTTTTTCAATTAGAAAATTTACTATTGCATAGTGGGATAGACACCATAGACATTTTAGTAAAAGTCGGCGACATCCCTCCAGGCAATGTACGCAATAAAGCTTTGATAAAAGGCTTGCCTCCGTTATTAGGCGGTTTTCGTACTTCAGATGATCCAGCCACTAACACCTTTCTTGACAGCACCACTTTTTTCGTAAAAGGGCTTGTAGGTGGTTCGCTACAAATAGATACCTTTCTTTGTCAAGAAGAAAATGTATTATTGGATGCTGCTCTCTATGGTGATTCTTTTCTTTGGGATGATGGTTCAACAAACAGTCAGCTTACTGCTACGGAAGTTGGCGATTATCATGTTTCCATTTGGAATGGATGCGATATGGCAGACGTCACTTTCCATATTGAGGAGGCTAAACCAATTCAAGTAGCATTTGCAAACGCTACTTTATCCATTAACCAAAGTGAAAGCACTCAACTACAATCTGTCATTAACAATTCAGGAGATTCCTTGACTATTAAGTGGAATGCCCCGATGTCTAATTCGCTTTCTTGCTTAGATTGCCCTCAACCTACGGCTATGCCTTTGAGTGATATTATTTATACGATTCATGTTGAAAATGAATTTTGTACAGATTCAGCGATGATAGAAGTTTTGGTTGATGAAACTCGCCGAGTCTACATTCCTACTGCTTTTTCTCCTAATGCTGATGGGGTCAATGATTATTTTTATTTTCAAAGTCCTGACCCTGCGAGGGTACTTTCTTTTCAAGTATTTAGTCGATGGGGGAGTTTAGTTTTTGAAACAAATAATACGCCCCTTAACCAAGCACAAGCCGGCTGGAACGGAATGATTAAAAGTGATATGGCTCCATCTGGAGTATATGTCTGGCAAGCAGAAATCCAATTTATAGATGGAAAAACAGAAAGATGGAGTGGAGATATTACGGTGATTTATTAAATATTATTTATAATCAAACAAGTAGCACTCACTTAACTTGGTGTCGTGTGTCGTGAGGAAGACCAATCACTATTATTTCCTACTAGCAAAGCTAGACCTTTTGTAGTTTTATTTTTTTTTTCAATGCTTTCAAAAAAACATGGATTTTAGACTAAATCAATACCTAATCTTATCACATTAAATAGGTTTGTTACTTCAAATTTTTATTAAAAAAACGCTTATTAATATTGTTGTTCTAATTATTGTGCTTATTTTGAAGTCATACTCTTAAATATTCTTTAATCACAATGCTTAATTGCCAAAACATGAACAGAAAGAATTTCATAAAATCTATTCTCGGCACTTCTGCCTTTTTATCTATGCCTTTTTCAACTAATGCCGATGACTATCAAACGGCTATAGAGAAAATAAAAGATTGTTCGATACCAACTACGGGTAACTTATTTGGCTTCAGTGCTAACCCTATCAAAAAAGTCAGAGTTGGTATCATAGGTCTCGGCAACAGAGGTGGAACACTCCTCGAAATGTTTCAGTTTTTAGCAGAAAATGGTGATTGTGAAATTGTTGCGCTTTGCGACCTAAAAGAAAAAAAAGTAGCCAAAGCAAAAGAGAAATTAAGTGTGTGGCAAAAAAAAGAACCCAAAACTTATTTTGGTTCTCAAGACAAATGGAAAGAACTTGCTCAACAAGACGATATCGATTTATTGCTCATCACGACTCCATGGAAATTGCATACCCCTATGTGTATCTACGGAATGGAACAAGGCAAACATGTAGCTAGTGAAGTCCCTATTGCCTATACGCTATCCGATTGTTGGAACTTGATAGAAACTGCAGAGCGAACAAAGAAGCATTGTATCATGATAGAAAATTGCTGTTACAATGAAGAAGAATTGTTTGTACTCAATATGATTGAAAATGGCGTCTTTGGCGACCTCACTCATGCCGAAGGTGCTTATCTACATGACCTTAGGGCACACATGTTGAGTGATGACTATTACGAAGACCAATGGCGACTCAAACAACACATCAATAGAGATGGTAATTTTTATACTACGCACGGATTAGGCCCTATTAGTTTTTACCTAAATATAGGTAGGGGCGATACACTCTCCTATCTGACGTCAATGAGTTCACGAGAATTAAACCTGAGTAGAACCGCTAAAGAAATGAAATCTCCTTATACTCAATTTAAATGTGGAGACATGAATTCTACTTTGATAAAAACAGAATTGGGCAAGACGATTCTACTTCAATTTGATGTACACACGGGCAGCCCTTATTCTCGTATTAACAAAGTCGTTGGTACAAAAGCCGTACACAATGGTTATCCAAGTCGCTTGTTTATTGATTCAGAAGAACCTGTTTTTTGGGGACACGAATGGCTTCCTGAAGAAGAATACGCCACCTACAAAAGTAAGTATCAGCACCCTATGATAAATAAATTAAAAACCATCAGCCAGCAATTCAAGCAAGGACATGGAGGGATGGATTTTGTTATGATTTACAGACTTGTAAAATGTTTGAATCTAGGTCTTCCTCTTGATATCAATGCTTATGATAGTGTCTTGTGGAGTGCCGTTACGCCTCTATCAGAATTGTCTGTAGCAAGTGGTAGCTTACCTGTACCGATTCCTGATTTTACGGGTGGAACGTGGAAACAAAAAAATCAATTAGAAATTATGAGAGATTTGCAAATGTCCAGTAAAAAATAAAATCAACGGACGCTTGTTCATATTTCTTTTGCTAGTTCAAATTAATCTTTTGGGAAATGTAGGATAAAGCTCGTTTCGCCTTCTTGCGAAGTAAAATTGATGTAGCCGTCGTGCGCTTGAAGAATATTTTTGGATAAACTCAATCCTATACCTGAACCATTTTCTCTTGTGGTATAAAAAGGAACAAAAATATCTTTCTTTATGTTTTCGGGCACACCATATCCATTGTCAATGATTTCAATACAGTTTTTGGTAGCCGTAGTATAGGTCTTGATACTGATGCGTGGCGTGGCTGTTTTTTGCACGGCATAAATAGCATTGGTAATTAAGTTGATTAATACCTGCTCTATCTGCTTGGCATCTACAAAAAAGTATCGGGCATCAGGATGTATATTTTTCTCTACCGCAATATTGCTTTCACTAATTAATGCCGCTAAAGTTTCCAAACTATTGGCTATCAATCCTTCTATTTTCAACCGGTCTTTCTTGGGTGTTGGCAACTCCGTCAAGGCTCGATAGGTATTCACAAAATCCGAAAGGTGCTGTGTTCTATGTTTGATGGTGGAAACACTTTTTTGAATGTCTTCAAAATCATCGCCCAATTCATTTTCTTTTTCATCTATCAAAAATTCTAAATTATCTGACAGCGAACTAATTGGCGTTATGGTATTTAAAATTTCATGAGACATGACTTTCATCAAATTATACCAAGCTTCTTTTTCTTTTTTATCAACGACACTTTGTAAGGTGTCTATATTGAGTATGAGGTAGCGATGTTGATAAACTTTGGTCAAGAAAGTACGTAGAGATATCACTTGTTCTTTTCCATTAATAGAGAGCGTCACAAGGTCTTTTATATCTTTCCATTTTTCTGGATATAGATAGTTCTCAAAAGTATTGAGATGTGGTTTTAGTAAATGCCAATGCGTGTATTTAGGTAATTCTAATAGATTAGAAAAAGCTTCGTTAGAAAAGAAAATTTGAATTCCGTTTTCTTCCGTTTCTTTCAAAATCAAGATACCTGTATCTATACTTTCAATGATGTTTTCGTAAATAATTTTAATAGAACTATTGTCTTCATTTTGTTTTTTATTAATATGGAGGATTTCTTCTAGAGGTTGATAAACCTGTAGAGGCAAATGTTTTTCAGAAAGTTTTAGCGCATAATCTTCGTTGGCAACTGCCGAAAGTGTTTGTGCCGTTGTTTGTAAAATTCGATTGATTGTCGCCGTGATTTCGTATAGTGCAGCAGCGCCCAAACCAAAAAAGACAAAGGCAGAAAAATAATACTCTTTCTGTAATAATAATATTAACCCTGCCAATAGCAAAACTATTAATAAGGATAAAAGCAAAATTTTCCACTTAGTTTTTTCCATTACAATCCAAATTTTTCCATTCTACGATACAGCGCTGCTCTAGTAATTCCCAATTCATTGGCAGCATTGGTAATATGACCACCATGCTTTTTCATAGCTTCCATGATGAGGTGTTTTTCCATTTCCTCCAAATTCAAAGTCATAGGTTGTTTAGCGGTATGTTTTGAATTTGAAAACTGTAAATCCTCCCCTTCTATCTCATTGCCATCACATAAAATCACGGCCCGTTCTACCACGTGTTCCAACTCTCGTACATTGCCCGGCCAAGCATAAGTTTTCATTTCCTTAACGGCTTTTTTGGATAATTGGAGTTTTCCTTTTTTGTACTTCTTCTTATTTTTTTCTAAAAAGAATTGCGCAAAAGGTTCGATGTCTTCTACCCTATTTCGCAAAGGTGGTAGGGTGATTTCAACGGTATTGATTCTATATAATAAATCTTCTCTAAAGTTTTGATTTTCTATCGCTTCCACCAAATCCATATTGGTGGCGCAAATAATGCGCACATCTATAGGTCGTTCTTTGGCTTCACCCAGTCGTACTACTTTTCGATTTTGAAGTACGGTCAATAATTTGGTTTGCAAATGCAAAGGAAGGTTACCTATTTCATCCAAAAAAATAGTGCCCTTATCTGCCAACTCAAAACGCCCCAAACGAGATTCCTTAGCATCAGTAAAAGCCCCTTTTGCATAACCAAAAAGTTCGCTTTCAAATAAGTTCTCACTCAAAGAACCCAAATCTACCTGTATGAAAGCCTCGTTTTTTCGGTCTGATTTTTTGTGGAGCATTTCTGCTACGACATACTTACCTGTTCCGTTTTCGCCAAGCAGCAACACATTGGCATCTGTCACCGCCACCTTATCTACCACATTCAATACCTTTTGAAAGGCGGGAGATTCTCCTACAAACCATTGACTATTTTTATAAAACGAAGCTGCATTGAGTTGATCGAGTTTGGAAGATTTGTTTAGTTTACGACTCAGCTGTACACCTGCATTGATAGTCGCTAATAGTTTTTCATTGTTCCAAGGTTTGAGAATAAAATCGAAGGCTCCACGCTTTAAACTTTCTACGGCAATATTCACATCGGAGTGCGCAGTCATCATGATGACAACTGTTTCTGAAGAAACTTCTTTGATAAAATCCAACCAATACAAACCTTCTTTACCGTCAGCTACTCCTTTACGATAATTCATATCTAGCAAAACGATATCAATCACATTTTCATTAAAAACTTCATGTATATTTTTAGGAGTTGAAAGCGTGGTTAGTTCGGTAAAGAATCTTTTCAGGTAAACTTTTGCCGCAAATAAAATATCTGGGTCATCATCAATAATTAATATATGGCTTTCTGTTTTTCTCATACCCAATAATACGAATATTGTTCAATACCGTACAAAAAAACGTTCGTTTTCGGACAATCTTTTTTTAGCCTAAAAACTTAAATCGCTGAATATCAAACCATTACAGAACTATTAATGGGTTGGCACATCTATGGAAGTATTATAAGCATTACTAAGCAATAAAAATTTAAAAAATGGATAAGCCAATTCAAAGAAAAAATCGACTAGCGCCAAAATTATTTTTGAGCATCTGTAGCATTGCTCTTATAGCTTATATTTCTTTTTTGATGATCAATAGAGAAAAACAAGGCAACATCGATAAAAAGGTCTTAACCATAAAAACCGTGAAGCATGATTATTTTGAAGACATGGTTTTATTTAATGGGGAAGTAGAACCGCTCAATACCGTTTTGATTAATACGATTGAGAGTGGTTCCGTGCGCGAAATTTATGTAGAAGATGGACAGTACGTTAAAAAAGGTGAAGCACTTTTGAAGGTTTACAATCCCAATACGGAGTTTAATTACCTGACGCAAGAAACGGCTATCATTGAGCAAATCAACAATTTGAGTAATATCCGAATCTCTATCAAAAACCAACAATTCAATTTGGATAGATCTGCTTTAGAAATCGAACATAATTATAATAATGCAGAAAGAGAATTTGCTTTAGATACCGCCTTGTATAGACACGCTGCGGTCGCACGCAACGAATTGGAGACCTCTAAAGAGGCTTTGCGTTACCAAAAAGCACAGCAAGATATTGTGAAGAAAAGTATCGAAAACGAAAAGGGTGATCGTTTGGTGCAGATGGCAAGAATCAATAATTCCATTGCCAAAATGGAAAAGAGCCTAGAAAAACTAAGAGCCAATAAGCAAAACTTTACAGTGAAAGCAAGTGCCTCTGGTAAGTTGTCTTCCTTCAATCCTATTATCGGTCAGAGTTTTCAGGGCGGGGATGCCTTGGGTAAAATTGATTTGTTGGATGGATACAAAATCACGGCACAGGTAGATGAGTTTTACAATTCTAAAATCTTAGTTGGTCAGGAAGCGAAGCTTAGTTTTGATAATCAGGAATACGTATTAGAGGTCAGTAAGGTCTTATCTGAGGTAGTCAATAATAGATTTGAGGTAGAGCTAAAATTCAAAGAAGGAGCTCCAAAAAATATAAAGCGTGGTATGACTTTGCCCGTCAAAATATATTTATCTGACAAAAACAAAAAGAGTCTATTATTAGCCAAAGGCGGTTTTTACCAATCCTCTGGCGGACAATATGTATATGTATTAACAGAAGAAAATAAAGCAGAAAAAAGATTTATCACAATCGGCAAGACTAATCCTTATTACTATGAGGTACTTGATGGCTTAAAAGCAGATGATCAAGTTATCACCTCTAGTTACGAAAACTATAAAGCTATGACTATTTTAAATTTAGTGTCTCAGTAAAAAATAATTGCTCAATTTTGGGTTTCGATTAGGAAGCTAAACGGTTCATTTAAAGTTTGATTTCTAATCGGAAGCCTAGAAAAATTGAGTGATATTTTTTCAAGAAGTACACAAGTTTAGGATTGGGCTTGTCGAATATTTAATTAATTTGTAAACAATAAAAAATAAAAGCATGATTAAAATAACTGATCTTTCGAAAATCTACAGAACAGAAGATGTAGAAACTACGGCACTCAATCAAGTGGACTTTGAAATCAATGAAGGAGAATTTCTCTCCATAATGGGCCCATCGGGTTGTGGAAAATCTACACTCCTTAATATCATTGGACTATTAGATTCTTTTGATGGCGGCAGCTATGAATTTTTAGGTAATGAAATGGCCAACTTGACCGAAAAGAAACGCTCCCTGATTAGAAAGCAGAATATCGGTTTCGTTTTTCAAAATTTTAATTTGATAGATGAATTGACTGTTTTTGAAAATGTCGCCTTGCCTCTTTTTTACAATAATATACCCAAGGCTGAACGCCAACAAAGAGTAACGGAGATTTTGAAAAGAATGAATATTGAGCACCGTAAAAATCACTTTCCACAGCAATTATCTGGTGGTCAGCAGCAACGTGTGGCTGTAGCAAGAGCTTTGGTGACGGAACCAAAATTGATTTTGGCGGATGAGCCTACTGGAAATTTGGACAGCAAAAATGGAAATGAAGTCATGGAATTGTTGACGGAACTACACCAGCAAGGCGCAACGATTATTATGGTGACACACTCCGCTTATGATGCTACTTTTTCGAGTAAAATCATAGAATTGAAAGATGGACAAATCATCTCTCAGAAATTAAATAAGCGCGAAATCAAGTTAGTATAATTCTCTTTAGGCTGTTTATAAATAAAGCTATTAAAACAATAAAAAACGTAAATCATGATAAATACCTGGTTAAAAATATTTCTAAGAAATCTCCGTAAGCGCCCGCTCTACCCTATTATAAATCTATTGGGATTGACGGCTGGTATCTCTTGTTTCTTATTGGCTATGCTATATGTTGGCAACGAATTTAGTTATGAAAAATGGAATCCTGAAATGAACTCTATTTATAGAGGCGTTGTAGATGTCGTAGATGGACAAGTATTTAATACCGTACCTCGCCCATTAGGGAAAGCCGCACAAGAAGCTTTTCCTGAAATCACAGAAAGCACTATATACAAGGATGCAGGGGAAGACTTAGTTTCTTTTGAAGAGAAAGCTTTTTACGCTCAACGTGTAGTAGCAGAAAATAATTTCTTTGATTTTTTCCCATTTCCTTTTAAATATGGTGATGCCAAAACGGCCTTGGCACATAAGAGCAATGTCGTTATTACAGCCGCTTGGGCTACTAAACTTTTTGGCGATATAGATCCTGTGGGAAAAGAGATTAAATTAAATAATGAAGACACTTATACTATTTCTGGGGTTTATCAATTAAAAGGGTACAACACCCATCTCGATTACTTTGAAATGGTCTCTCTTATTGATGAAAAATTTGCAGACAATGATGGTTGGGGTAACTTTAATTTAAATACTTTCTTCAAAATCCCTAGTTCCTTTGATGATAAAAAAATGAGTAAAAAAATAACCACCTTTTTTGCAGAATCAATGGCAAAAGAGTCAAATACCCCTCTTGAAGAAGTAATAGAATATTTTGCGATGGATATCTATTTAGAGAATATTGGAGATTTGCATCTCTTCTCTAGATCATTGAAAGGTAGAGGGGCCAACAATATTTTCATTCTTTCTTTATTGTCGCTCTTAATCCTCATTATGTCAGCCATCAACTTTATCAATTTGAGTATCTCAGGGGCAACGCAAAGAGCCAAAGAAGTAGCTGTTCGCAAAACATTGGGAAGTGAAAAGAAAACTATCGTTTTGCAATTTGTAATGGAAGTATTGATTTTATGTACTATTGCTTTTTGTCTTTCTTTGGCAATCGTAGAAATTTCATTGCCGACCTTTGGCAATTTGTTGGATGTAGATTTACACATTTTGAATGTCTTAAATCATCTACCTATTTTATTGGCAACTATCTTATTATTGATTCTTTTCTCTGGATTATTTCCAGCCATATACTTAAGCAATTTCAATCCTGTTCGGGTATTGAAAGGAAATTTCTCAAGAAGTAGAAGTGGAACGATTTTGAAAAAAGGTTTGATTGCTTTTCAGTTTGCCATCTGTGCGGTCTTCTTGATAGGTGCCTTTGTCATCAATGCCCAACTAAAATATATGAACAAAAAAGATTTGGGGTTTAACGGAGAACAAGTAATGCTGATAGAGGTCAGTGATAGAGAAGCCGTAGGTGCTAAAACGGAGATGTACAAACAAGAGTTGAGTAAAATGGCTGGCGTTAAAAATGTTTTTTTATCTGACCGTCCACCAGGAACCATGGCTGGATTTGGTTCTATGACACAGGTAGAATACTTAGAAGAAATGGCACTTACTGATATTCATTTTGTCGACCATGAGTTCTTTCCTAGTATGGAAATAGAAATTGTAGCAGGCCGCAACTTTTTGCCAACTGAAGAATATGATACGGTAGGCATCAATAAAGTAATCGTCAATGAAAAGTTGGTCAAGCAATTAAACCTTGATAATCCTATTGGTGCTAAGGTTGAATTTTGGACGAAGTGTGAAATCGTTGGCGTAGTCAAAGATTATATCACAAGAGGTTTTGACCGTGAAATTCAGCCTGCACTTTATGCAATAGGTAATGAAACCAATGCGGTTATGATTAAGCTAGAATCTGAAAATATTAGTGAAACCATAAGTAATATAGAATCTTTTTGGTCAACTAAAATAGAACCAGGCTTTCCTGTACAATACAACTTTTTAGATAAGGATTTTTCCGAACTTTATGAAGAACATCAAAAATTGCAGTCTTTGGTTTCAGGGCTTTCCTTTATCATGGTACTCATTGCTTTGTTGGGTTTGTTTGCTGTGGCAACGCATACCATTCAGCAGCGCTACAAGGAAGTGGCCATTCGAAAAACTATTGGCGCAACGGAAAGACAAATCATTGGTAATCTTGTTCACGACTTTCTTATAATTTGTATTGGAGCTATTTTCGTGGCCTTGCCGATTGCTTATTTATTGTCCAATCGCTGGTTGGAGGATTTTACGTATCGCATAGATATGCCAACGCTACCCTATTTTGTAGCACCATTGATAATATTAGTATTGACTATACTTATTATTCTAGGTCAGGCTAGAAAGGCACTGCAAGTAGATTTGGTTAAGTACTTGAAGTTTGAATAAACATAGATAAAAAAAACTCGGAGGTAAGTTTGACTTACCTCCGAATATAGTAGACTTGTTTCTAAATAACATATTCGTATATGAAATCCTTAGAGCTTGTTTAAAATTCTATGATTGAGAGAAAGTGAAGAATGTACTTTCAACTTATTCGTAATTTTCCCACCAATTCGTATCATCTGAACTATCCAAATTAAATTGTTGCCCAATTTGAGGTGTATAAATGGTTTGTCCTTTTTGCTTCGCTTCTTTCGTGAATCTTTCTATAGGGTCTTTCCAATGATGCTGAGCCAAGGCAAATCCTGCCCAATGAACAGCCATTGCCTTTTGCACCTTAGCAGCTATAGCAGCTTTAATGCTTTCTTCGGGAGTCATATGTATGGGTTTCCAATTGTCATTGTACTGGCCACATTCCATAAAGCCAATATCAAATGGTCCCAATTTCTTTCCAACGTCTTTGAAGTGTGTGTTGTATCCTCCATCGCCACTAAAATAGATGGATGTTTTATTCGTTTTTAAAACCCATCCTCCCCAAAGACACTTTGATTGATCGGAAATACCTCTGCCTGAAGCGTGTTGAGTGGGGGTAAAGGTGATGTCAATATTTTTGAATGAAGCACTAGACCACCAATCAAAAGAGGTGATTTTATCTTTATCTATACCCCAACTTACCAAATGTCGCTCTACGCCCATGGCGACATAAAACGCATCACATTTATTTTTAATAATTTCTAAAGATGCTAAGTCTAAATGATCGTAGTGGTCATGAGTCAGTAGTACCAAGTCTAATGGAGGAAGTTGTTTCAGTATGGTTAAAGTATCATCACTAAATCTTTTAGTGGTAATGGGTGCAATTGGGGATGCATTGGGTCCCATCATGGGATCTATAAGAATAGTCAGTCCATCAATGCGCATCAATAAGACAGAGTGGCCATACCAAATGAATTGTGGATTTTTTGCTTTTAAGAATTTATTTTCATCGAAAGGAAGGATAGGTATTGGCGCTTGGGGTTCTCTTCCTTCACTCTCAAAAATTTGCTTATACAAAAACTTCGGTACGGTTTGGAAACTAAAGCCTAATTTAATTGGCTTTACATTTTCAAATTTCTTACCATTCCATCGGGAGGAGGTTTGATAAAGGGATTCCCAATGCTTTGCATTGCCTCCAAACTGTTTCTTGCTCAAATCCATAGCTACCTATATTTTCGTTTAAGTAAGGCCTCAAAATAAACACTTGGAAAGTGGAAATTTTGGGAGCTAAAAATACAAACCCTGTAGGGAGTTTATTTTTTAAGCATTACTACTAAATACATTTTTAAACAAAATTATGCTTCAAAAGTTGTTTTATCATTAATATTTTGGCCTTAGCTAAAGCCATTTCCTTGTGGCAAACAAAATTGAATAAACCACAGAATAATTGTATTTTTGAAATTCCTTAACGGAACGCATCATCAAATTTAAGAAAGCTGTATACAAGCACTATGAGTAAAAAAAAGATAGAAGTACAAGGTCTGGAAATTCGTATAGAACCCATTGAGGACAACGATTATGTTTCCTTAACCGATATTGCCAAACAAGCCAAAGATAGTGCGCCCGATGTAGTCATTCAAAACTGGCTTAGAAATATAGGAACCATCAAATACTTACTAGCTTGGGAAGAAATACACAACTCCAATATAAACCCCATCCAATTGGAAGGGGTTTTGGCACTCTCTACCGATAATCGTATCTCCATGTCTCCAAGCAAGTGGATCAAACTAACCAATGCAAAGGGTATGTATGTCAAAATGGGTAGAGGTGGCGGTACTTATGCGCATAAGGAGATTGCACTTAATTTTTGTTATTGGCTGAGTCCTATTTTTCAAATTTATCTCTACAAGGCATTCACCGAGTTGATGGAGGAACGCTATACCCGCCAAAATCTTGAATTTCACGTCAGGAAAATCACCGACCATATAGATGAGGCTCGTAATTGGCTGGATACCATAGATGGTCAAGACCCTAAACGGAATAGATTGGAAGCCAAAAAGCAATCGAAACCTAAGAAAAAATAAGCATTAGTTTTTTCCAAAATTACTATTTGGTTTTATGCCAAGCTTTAAAAGCCTGATTCGTCATAGTCTTAGCGACTAATCTGTTGTCGAAGGCTTCTGCATCTGATTGTTGAAGCTGCTTTTTGGCATCGTTGACTTGTTCTACAAGCTTGACCCAGTCTTCGCCATTTACTTTGAAGAAGTCATTTTGCCACCACTTGACAAAAGTTGCCGAATTGGGTTTCTTCGATTTTTTCTTGAAATGTTGAAGGGCAAAATTGATAAAATAATCTTCAAATCCTTCAACTCCCCCACCCTTTATCTCTGGCAGTATCTGATGAAAAGCGATGCCTTCATAAACACCAAAATCAACTAAAATTTGATAGGCTTTGAGTTGTGCCTTCGGCAGTTTAGAAAGATTGGGACTTGGCAATTCTTTATTGTTATTCGTAGATTTTTTATCTTTTATGATAAATTGAATGGATGTGATTTTTCTATTCGTTCGCAAACCTTTAATATCTATCTCTATACTAGAGCTATTTTCATTGATTTCCTTTTTAGCAACATTCAGCACTCTACGTCTAAAATTATCATAAGCACTATATTTGGTAGCAATACCTAAGATAGATTTGAGTTCCTCCAATTCTATTGTATAATTAGATTGATATTCGTGTTTGCGCATTTTATCCCGATAAGCTTTGAGTATGCTGTAGATACGAATCGAAAAACCGCTTTTCATTGGCGCAATATCTATACGACTTATCTTTACATATTCTTTTAGGTGGAGCAAAAAGGGCTTGAGTTTATTTGAAAATTCAAATTCTAGACAGACCTCGTCCTTCGTATTTCGACAAGGAGAAATGGATTGAAACCAATTGACATAGCCAGGAAACTTGCGACCATCTATTTCAAAATTGGTCGGAAAGCTGATGTGTTTGCTAATTATTTTGGAGGCAAAATCTTGCATTCTGTCATAAAGACTCCCCCACTTTTTATCGTTATTTTTTAATATCTTTTCTAATACAACTACAGGAACCGTTTGCTTTTGAAAATCTTCTTTTTGCAAATCGATATTAGAAGCTAAGAACATTATTATTTTTTGTTCATTAGCCGTTAAGCGATAATGGGCATTGAAAATAAACCGATTCTCTAGCCTAGCTATTTGTTTTTCTGTATGCTGTATTAACATGGCGTAAATTTATTAAAATACGTACATAAAAAAAACAATGTACGTGTATGATTCCCACATTTTGTACGGATTTCATCAGAAACTTAAGCCTTTGGGGATTCAAACAATCATAAATAGTACATGAAATGCCTTTTGTACTCAAAAACAGAATGCAATCTGTAAAATAAAAAGCTTTGAAAATGCCTTGTCTAGTAATATGCTACTCATTAACAATACTTTACGCATAAATATAAGACTTAAATAGCTTTTTATCCGTACGTCTTGTGGGCTCATGCAACCCACGTTTTGTACGGACTTATCCCACATCATGTACGCCGATGCTCCCACAATATGTACGACTTTAGCCCACAATATGTACGGAGAAGCCCCACAATATGTACGTTTTATTATATCCCACAATATGTACGTAATTAATCAGAAAGATCTGATTATCAATGAGTTAGTAAGGATAATTTTCTCCTAAAAAAGCGCTCTTAAATATTAAATTATAAAGAAAAATAAAAAGTCTTAAAGGGGATTAAGACCGTTTTAATTATTTTTTTAATAAAAAGGATGTAAATGAATAAAATAGAGGGCAACCCACATTTTGTACGGATTTAGTCTGTTTTACGTACGTTTTACGTTATTTCATCAATCATTACTACAACTCTGATTTATCCACATTGATGGAATTATACCAACCAGGATGCTTTTTAGCCTCTTTGCTGAACCATTCAAATATAATTTCATTCCACATCACGTGGACCTCTTTATCATAAATAGCGGCAGCCTTGACAACTGCTCGTTTGAGTTCTGGGTGGATATCCATAGAGTATTTCACCAAATTCTTACCTTTTTTGGTACTTGGTCTACCTTTGGCTTTGGGTTCGGCTTCCTTAACAGCTTTAGTCGTAGGTACTTTTAAATCCTTTTTAGGAGGCGATTGCTCCACAGGCTTTTTGGGTGCTACTACTGGCTTTGGCTGAACGACCTCCGCCTCTTTAGCAACTTCTTTTGGAGTGGCTTCTATCTTTGTGGTATCTGGCTTTTTCTCTAAAGGAACTTTTCGCAGACCTAAAGGCTCTCTTCTTTTGCTCATAAAGATTAGGTATTTATAATTTTACTTAATTCATTAACCCATTTCGTGATGTTAATGGATTGGGCATCATTAATTCCGCCATACAAATTGGTATCGATACCGACATTAGCATTGTCTTTATACAGTCCAAGCATACTTTTCATAGGCTGCACACTATGTATTTCCTCAAAATCTTCCAATATTATTTTCACGTAACTAAGTTGAGAGCGGATGCGCATATCAATCTTAGTGGCAAAGGGAATCACTTTCAATTCTCGGTCTTGTTCTTCTCTTACTTGTTTCGCTTTTTCGAGCATCGTTTTTAGGTAGGTTTGCGTGCTATAAGTATCCTTATCACTTGGCGTTAATGGAATAAAAATATAATCTGCCATCGGGCTAACGGTATCTGTTTTTCCGCCCTCATCCAAGTAACCTGGCAAATCCACAAAAACAAGGTCGCTCTCCTCCAAAGCCTTATTAAATACTTTCAGGAATTTATGGATTTTTCCGCCCATTATAGATTCAGGATAAGCAATGAAGTTCCAAATGGGTTGAGTGCCTCTAGCCAATTCTCCATCATAGATATAGCCGATGGTTTGCTGTTCATCCAAATCTATGACGGTAACTTTAAAATTGAAAGGAGGCGATGCAAATGCATTAGCTGCCAACAAGGTACAAGTGGACTTCCCTACTCCACCCTTCTGATTTCCAAAAATAATAACGTCTCCCATATTTATTAATACTAAAATTACGAATTGTAATAAAATGATTAAAACATAAATAATGATTTAAAGGTATAAAATGTTTTTAACAATTAAAAGGGATATAATTATTAATATCTTTTTAAAGATAAAAGTATTTAATAAGTTTAAAAAGATTAAAATTTATTAATAATAAAAATATATTTAATCATTTTAGTAATATTAAAAGGATTAA
>CANNZV010004843.1:0-34543 GCA_947561585.1 Caprella mutica
GAAGATCTTGGCGATGTGAAATTCTCACACATTTCTAATAGCCGATAAGGGTTACAGTTAACTGTTACAGTTCACGTGTATTTTTTCAAACCCATTTGTTGATCTCATGATTGGAGATCTTTCTCTTATACTCCTAATATATTTGAATAAGTGTCAGAGAAGAGTTACACGTAAAAATATTATCACCAAGAACATAATGGTTGTAGCACTGTACTGGTAGATACTTATCGAGTTCATAGAATATGCGCTGTTTTCTATTTTTTTCAAATTTTAGACATATTCTTTCCCGGCACATTGTTAAAAGAGGCAAAACATGTATATTTCCAGAATTTATAATAAAGATTGAGTGTCAAACTGAAATAAGAGATGTGTTGCTTAGGTTATATCACATGCCATGAGCAATAATTATAGACCGAAAATATTTCATATATACTTATATATCTGGGAGTGAAATATATAAAAGAAACGAAGTATAAAAGTTAATAATCCAATATACTATATTGATATACTATATTTTACAATTACAACGTACAATGTTATATTTTCAATTATGTAAGAGAATAGATCCGCTTTGTAAAACTATAGAATCAATACTTACTTCTAGTGTTTTTATATCTTTTGTCTCGTAAAATAATAATGAGACCATTCCTTCTAGTAAATTCTATATCAGCATTGAGTTGACAGAATTATTTGAAAGTCTGATAGATGTCTTTGAAGCTGTAATTAATATATTCCAGCGAAAGGATCGTTAAGTCAATATATTCTTTGGATGCTAGGCTCGCTATTATAAAGTGAGAAGGAAAATCACTATTTCCGTAAAATTTATGTTCATTTCACTCAACTTTAAATAATGATGAATGTTTGGGAAATAAATAAAGGGAAAGACTCTGGTGTGTCTATCTTACTTATTTATTTTCATTCAATACAAATAATATTTATTAGTTAGTTGTTTTAGGATGAGAATTTCTGACTAATAAACAAATCGAAGAAAACATTACGATTGAAGTTACGTTCAATTATATTTGATGTTATTCTAATTTTGGATAATAATTCGGAGCAAGTGAAGATGACAGACCAGGTTCTGTCATCTTTACTCGGTTAAATTCTTGTCCGTTATGTTTACTAGCTTCATTTATGGTCCGTTAACTTTACTTGGTTAAATTATTAATATTTGACCAATAATAGGAATAAGAATATAATTTTGGGATCATAGATACCACAATAAAGGTTTTAGACAGAAGTTTTTTCCATTTTTCAAAATGGATCACGCTTTTCTATCAATTCTTCCGATTATTAAAATATGTAAAATTAATGTATAATCAATAATATTATCATATATAAGGTTTTATTTTTATAAAATACTTAAGCAAATATTTTTTGAAACTAAAAAATGTATTCTGGTCCGGAAAATTTACAAGCTTATTTTCTGGTCCGCTATCTTTACTAGCTTAATTTTTGGTTCGTTATCTTTACCAGTTTCATTTCTGGTCCGTCAAATTTACTTGGTCCGCTTCTGGTCCATTATCTTTACTTGCTCCAATAATTCTTACCAAGCCGAAACTTTTAGTAAATTCCTAAAATCTATATCAAATTTATTGGGAATTTCTCATAAAAGAAGTGATATTCATTCCAAATTCATGTATGAGAAATCACGTGATTTGAAGAACTCTGATACTATTGTTTCACTTTCTTTGAAAAGAATGAATTTTTCTGATGAATAGAATCATTTGTCAGTATTTTTGCACAGCAATCCACTCAGACAACAGAAATCATTCGGAGTTATCGTCAGAACAAACAAACTCTTCTCACTTTTTGTCTCCATTCCATACACACGAGGAGGATATAGTCATTGGAAAAATAAGAAATAATTGTTACATTTGCACTTGTATCTATATCGCAATTTCTGTTATTTCGTAGAGAAATTGCTGTAATCATTACCGTTTCTATCTCAACGCTCAAGTTTTTATTTAAATTTAGTATCTAACCAAATCGAGAGATCGATTAATATTATTTCTAAAGATTTCTACAGAAAAGAAATTATCAAGCAGATCAACCCCAGATAAGCATATAACCTCAAAGAGTCATAAACTTTAAAGTCTGTTTTTATCTCCCATTGAATCTAATCTGACTCATTATGAGACCCATTCGAACTTCAGAAAAAGAAGTTCCATGTAATAAATGGGACGACTGCTTTCGTTTGCTTCAGTGTGAGAAGTTAACAGGATACTAAATTAGATGTAGTGCATCAATAAATTAACCTTATCTACTATATTACTCTATAATGAAGTTACACACTTTGTAGAAAAATGTATTTGTAATTACTTAATTGCACAAAATTGGTATCCTCTATCTCTAAACTGCGTCCATCGCTTTATTGCAGATCACTTTTTTGTGAATAGTTTTAATAATATTGATCGTACAGTAGTGAAACTTTGGTCACTGGAAGATTGCTTCTATGTTAGTATCTTGCTGAAGTATTTTTTGAATCTATGAGGAAATTGGAAAGTTATTAACGTTTATGTATTTTGAAGGCATCTTAACTGTCCATATCTTTATTGCAGCTCTGTGAAAAGGCCAAAAAATGGGCGATTAACTTCTACCGAAAGGGTAAAAATCGTAACAGGTCTTCAATATTTAGCTAATGAATTTGGGAGGGATAAGAGAACCGTAGTTTCTATTGTGGAAGAACCCGACACCAACCCAAGGAGAGATGAGGGTACGAGGAGAAGCTTTCTCCCTCGAAATATGCGAAAACTACCAAAGCAGGTTATAAGGCAGCCAAATAACTCTAGTGCCACCATTTTCGACAAGGCTATCATTGGTTATTTGTCCAAACAGTGTCTTAATTGAGACGACAAGGAACGTGGAGCCCATTTCCAGGCCTCCTATGGACAAGACCCAAAAGGAGGAAGGCATTAGATGTACTCAGAATTACATGAAAACAAACATCCTACTTGTTCTTTCAACAGTTGAGGTAAGAGCCACCCTTGATTGTCTGGATGGATGGGTTAAAGTTTGCATCCTACTGGAGCTGTTTATCCACAATGGTTTCTTCGTCAACATGGAGGCTGTGGCTTTATGTTTTAAGCGGGCATCATTGGTGAGACGTTAACTGGCCCATTCCGAGTATCAGAGGGTGTAAATCTAACAATCCAATCCTACAGTGCCTCTTTTGTTGAGTACTTGTCCCCTTGGCCTAATAGTTTGCAATTGGAGGGTTAAGAGGTAAAGTTGGGTAACTACGATCCTGTCAGAACTAACCATACTTTACCTCGCACGTCTATTCTAATATTTACTGAACGGTAAAGTTGGGTAAGTCCTGGTAGGTTATACACTCATTTCGCGCATTTAGTGAGTGGTAAACTCGAGTGTGGAGTTACCTACCTTTACCTCAACACCAAATGGTGTGTGCAGTGAGAGGCACACTTGGGTGAGTTTATACACAACTGTGCTTCTAAACAGTATTGTCCTTACGGTGAAAGGTAAAGTCGGGAAAGAACGAACCCAACTATGCATTTTACAGGTCTAGTGATCCAAATGAAATAATATTTGATCCAAGATAATATCTATTTTATCCAAGTGAATTGGAATTTGCTCAATGTGAAATTGAATTTGATCTTAATGCAATTGAATTTGATCCATGTGAAATAATACTTGATCCAAGTGAAATAATATTTGATGCAAGTGAAATATTATTTGATGCAAGTGAAATAATATTTGATGCAAGTGAAATATTATTTGATCCAAGCGAAATAATATTTGATCCAAGTGAAATAATATTTGATGCAAGTAAATTATTATTTGATGCAAGTGAAATAATATTTGATGCAAGTGAAATAATATTTGATCCAAGTGAGACAATATTTGATGCAAGTGAAATAATATTTGATGCAAGTGAAATAATATTTGATGCAAGTGAAATATTATTTGATGCAAGTGAGTTAATATTTGATGCAAGTGAAATAATATTTGATGCAAGTGAAATAATATTTGATGCAAGTGAAATAATATTTGATGCAAGTGAAATAATATTTGATGCAAGTGAAATATTATTTGATGCAAGTGAAATATTATTTGATGCAAGTGAAATATTATTTGATGCAAGTGAAATATTATTTGATGCAAGTGAAATAATATTTGATGCAAGTGAAATAATATTTGATGCAAGTGAAATAATATTTGATGCAAGTGAAATAATATTTGATGCAAGTGAAATAATATTTGATGCAAGTGAAATATTATTTGATGCAAGTGAAATAATATTTGATGCAAGTGAAATAATATTTGATGCAAGTGAAATAATATTTGATGCAAGTGAAATAATATTTGATGCAAGTGAAATAATATTTGATGCAAGTGAAATAATATTTGATGCAAGTGAAATAATATTTGATGCAAGTGAAATAATATTTGATGCAAGTGAAATAATATTTGATGCAAGTGAAATAATATTTGATGCAAGTGAAATAATATTTGATGCAAGTGAAATAATATTTGATGCAAGTGAAATAATATTTGATGCAAGTGAAATAATGTTTGATGCAAGTGAAATAATGTTTGATGCAAGTGAAATAATGTTTGATGCAAGTGAAATAATGTTTGATGCAAGTGAAATAATGTTTGATGCAAGTGAAATAATGTTTGATGCAAGTGAAATAATATTTGATCTAAGAGAAATTATCGAATATTTGATCATTCCGATACCTCACATTTTGTGTCTTACAAGAAAAAAGTAACGCTTTTAACATTTAATATATAAAAAATATATTTGTATAATTTATGAGAGATTATGATTGGCCACCATAATCTTTCATTGCCCACCATAATCCTTTATTGTCCACTACAATCCTTCATTACCCACCATGATCTTTCATTGCCCACCATAATCCTTTATTGTCCACTACAATCCTTCATTACCCACCATGATCTTGCATTGCCAACTATAATATTTCATTGCCTACCATAATCTTTCTTTGTCCACTATGTTTAATCCTTCATTATCCACCATAATCTTTCATTGCTAACCATAATCTTCCATTGCCCACCATTATCTTTCATTGCCCACCATAATCATTCATTGCCCACCATAGTTCTTCATTGGCCACCATAATCCTTCATTGCCCACCATAATCCTTCATTACCCACTATAATCATTCATTGCCCACCATAGTTCTTCATTGGCCACCATAATTAATCCTTCATTGCCCACCATAATCCTTCATTGCCCACCATAATATTTTATTGCCCACCATAATCATTCATTTCCAAGCATAATCCTTCATTGCCCACCATAATCTTCCATTTTTCACCATAATCCTTCATTGCCCACTATAATCCTTCATTACCCACCATAATCTTTCATTGTCCACTATAATCTTTCTTTGCCCTCCATAATCTTTCATTGCCACCATGATCTTTCATTGCCCACCATAATCTTTCTTTGCCCTCCATAATCTTTCATTGCCCTCCATAATCTTTCTTTGCCAACCATAATCTTTCATTGCCCACCATAATCTTACATTGCCAACTATAATCTTTCATAGCCAACCATAATCTTCCATTGCCCACATAATCTGCCATTGCCCACCATAATCTTCCATTGCCAACCATAATCTTCCATTGCCAACCATAATCTTCCATTGCCCACCATAACCTTCCATTCATTGCACATCCTAAAAATGTTTCATTGCCAACCATAATAATATATCATTGTCCACCATAATAATCTCCAAAATCCTCCACTTTAATTTGTCTATCTATATCTTTCATGCATTATACGTAAAGTTTATTTACATTAAAATCAATTACATAAAATTTATTAACATAAATACATACAAATACCTCTTCGTAGTTCACGTCCCTGAATGAAATAGGGACATGCACTAGGAAGGGGGTATTTTTAAATTAATTTATCTCAAATTTAATTAAATTTCATCTGATTAAAATATATCGCACAAATAGATATTAATTGACAGAAAAATTAGTATCTTAACTACAAATACAAATAATACCAAAAAGGAATATTTGAATTTAAAATTCAGCAAATTAAAGAATATAGATTTTGAAAACAAATTGAAATATATATACTCTTGCTTTCTCTTAAAATGGTTATCAATATAAGAAAATTATTAATTTATGATTAACCCCCTTCTTAGTTCCCGTGAAATTACGGTCAGATGAAATGTTATTCCACAACGTGCAAAAAAGTCTATGGGAAAATGTAACCACATTTAAAAAAATGTTTTTTTTAATTTCATTATCATTATTTTTGAGAATGCCAGTTTGATGAAACAGACTATGCAATTGTAGAGTGAAAAAACCTGAACAAAATATAAACAAACACCATGGTCAAATAATGAGAGAGAAATAGGGATTTTAATAAAGTTTAAATTTTACGTTTTTTTTGTGGGGGGAGGGGGGGGTAAAAGTTAAAATAGTGAGACACTCCCTTTAAAGACGATATTTTTACATTAAAAAGGAAGAGAAAACAAATGAGGTTAATTCCAAACGTTTGTTAGAATGTTCGATATCTTAGTAATATTACGATACCAGTTTTGTTCAATTTACTTTAGTAATTAACTGAAGCCTAATTAACCAACTAATATTTCTTGGTAGTCAACTATAACCCAATTGGTTTTTTGATCCCTGGTTTACTACTACCTGACTATAGTATCTATGTACCTATTTAGTAATTAACAAACTAATGTTGCTAGGGGTTACTATTCACTAGTCCGACGCCCCAATAGTCCGACACTTTAGTAATTTATTACTAATTTAACATAAATATCGGGACACGTGCCGCCCCCCGAACCCCCCTGCCAAGTCATTAAACAATCATGAAGTGTGCCGTACAACAAACTACAGATACAACAAACTACATTAAATAATGAAATACAATGAGGGAATAAATAAATAATAAATATATATAGAACTAAAGTAATATGAAAGAGTGATATCAAATTTTAAAAATGAAAGAAATTAAAAATCATTTTAATATTAAGATTAGTTATTAATTGAGTAAACCTATTTAATCATATTTTTTATTTTAATTGAAAAATAAAAACGAATAATAACATAGAGATATATAACTGTCGAGTAATTAACTACTCAACTACATTCAAACTGTGTTTCTTCTATATACCTCAATGACCGAAAATAATTTGAACTTCATTAGGTATAATAATGTTACATAATTTAAAGCGCTATCGGTATAATTTGAAATTCAACAGATCATTAATTTCTTCATAATCACGAGTAAACTAAGTCATAAAATATACATTTTATTTTGATAGTCAGTCACTGTTCTAAATCTTGAATATGATAGAGTCAGATAGACATGTGGTTGGTTTACTAAACGCAAGTCCACCCTAAGTGACTGTGTGAGAACAAACCTATTTACAAACATTCAAGCTTTGAATGACCAGAAACTAATACAATGAATTACATTAGATGTTAACATGAGTGTATAGTATAAATTTGTAAATAAAATAACAGTTTATAAAGAAATAGAAGTACAAAGTTAAAAACATTATTTTTTCTCTCTGTAATCATTTACCGCCAAATTATTTTCCCCAAATCTGTATATCCCTATTTACTATATAGTATTATTATACGTTCACACGCACCGCCCCATCATTTCACCCCTCCCTCCATCTTTATCAGTAGTTTTTAGCTACCTACCGAAATGTTTAACAAATTGATGAGCCTAGAACTGCAAAGAGGAGCTATAACATGACAACTAATAGATCTCTTTATTGTTATAACCAAATTATGTTCTAATGTTGAACTAACATATAATTATTATTGGATATGATTATTCTAGAATCTAAAATAATCATGCATTTTCACAACTATGGTCGTTGTTAAAAAAATATTATTGAAATATATAAAATCAAATTCTGGATAAAAAGATGTATTATTGTGACTGTTATTTGAATGACGATTTGTGATATATTGAGTAAATTTTATACCTAATGGTAATTTTACATATAATATGGTTCATACTACCTAGCTAGTTTAATTATTCGATTGAGGTATTTGTTATTAAATTTAAATAAATATTGATTAGTTATGTACAATTTGAATAGCAGACTTATTAGGGTAAGTTCCAAGTTATCGAACAGTTTCATTTTCGAGCACGTAAAAATATCTTATAATTATTATTCTATACTCATATTAACCTTTTTTACTTGTTCGTAAAACTGGAACCGTTCGATAACTCGGAACTTACCCTATAGATAAGTGTGATTTACTTGGTTGTTTTAGTAACGTGGTACCTAGCAACATACCGTCTTTTAGTTAAAACTGATAGGAAACATAACAATGTTCTCGGATAGTGAATTTTCTACAACATATCAAGGTAGTTAGTACTAAACTAGGAAATGCTTTATGTTTTCGGTTTTATTACTATAAATAATGTAATTATTAAGTTGAAGATTTCATTACTATGATAATAGTGAAATATTGTTGTAACTTATAAGTTACAAAGATCTTATCTTCTTTGTAACTTATAAATTAAATAAAATAATACTAGGTACATAGTACATATCATAGGATATTTTAAAGATTATACTTATCCATTAGTTCTCTCTTACTCTCAAGTAAAAGTGAGAGAAAATATTTGTGATTGAGCAGTGAGTGCTTTGCTTCACTCACCCTATTTGGTGCATAGAGTGACACAATATAAGGGGGGGGGGGGTCGTAAGGGAGGGGGCTAAGGGGGACAGGGGAGAGTAGCGCTATGGTTAGTAGTGGCGGGATGTGTGCTATCCTCCAATAACCTCATTGATAAAATACTTATTTCTTTCCTAATAATAATTACCTTGTTTGCAATATATCATTTACATTTAACTTTACTTCACAACACTGAATCAGTCACAGTTAACATGTACTGCAAATAATGATCATCATACTGTTTTTACAGGATGGCATATTTCTCTATACCTGTAAATAATATAAATCATTCACTGCAATATAATTATTAATTTATGTATAGTTTATATATTTGTTACTAGGCCCTATAAATAAACAAATAAATAATTTAATCATTTCCCCTTCGGTCTATTGGTGATACCTAAGTAAGTAGTGTCTCAGATGATTGACAGATGATTGACAGTTGTACAACCAGTGACATAAGTCAGGCAGCCAGTGGAAGGGACTGTATTTTCGCGCGCTTAACAAAATTAATACAGTCCACCACTTCACATGAATGACCAATGATTAAAACACTGAAATTAAATCATAGGTGAAAACAAATGTATTTGTATATGTTGTATATAAAATATCAGCTTATAAATTAGCATACATTCACTTTGAAGATAATTTCTTTCTGTGTAATTAACCACTCGTTCTTTTCTCCCCCCACCCCCGATAATAAGTTACACCTCTCCTCGCCCTGTACCTCTCCCCCCTAAATCACAAAGTACCTTCCTGAGTAATGCAATGGAACTGTAGAGAAAACCTTCTTATGTAAAAAAACGTTACTGAATTTTTGAAACCTTTTTTTTACTCACATACAGTTATTGAACTTATAATGTATCATAAAATGAATTATTTTATTACTAGGTTCTGATTTTAACTTATCTTATCACCTTCGCAGATTGCAGAAGGTTACACTTTAGGCAGTATTTATTTATTTGTAATCATGCTAAGTTTTCGCATAACTCAAAAAGGTTTCAATCAAATTGCCTGAAATTTTGATAGGTGTTTGTCATTATCCAGGAACCAGTTGGTTAGATTTTAAAGATTGTTACAATAATTAGTAATATTATTTTATTATCATATTATTCTTTAGTGACACATTTTAGTTAGGCTATATATTTATTGTTATTTGAACATATTATTGATTAGGTAGGTGGGAAAAATAACTCTCATCGTAAAATAAACACTAAATTAACTATCATTGATGACTGACTGTAGGTACTGTCGTACTGGTAGTTGGGACCGGAAGTGATACTTTTCTAGGTAGTTAGGTAGGTACTACACCTTTTAAACTTAAATTTAAAATATTTTTATATTAATTTAAAAGAAGTCAAGTTATATTTAAAAATTTAGAAAAAAAGTAATTCGAGATATATATAAAATGGTTCAACTTAAAGCTACTCCGTGAATGCAATCACTATCCAAGGAATGTGACGGAAAAGGTCACAAGCATCAATGGCTGCACTCACGTATGGAAGAGGAAAATGAAGAGGTGTTACAGTTTTCTGTGTTATTTCTCGTTTTACTTTTTCATTTAAACAAAATTATTTTTTAAATAGATATGCTCCATTTATAAATAATCCTAATAATAATTTTTTTCTTTCATTTTGAGAATTTTATATTCCTTTCTTAGTTTACTTTATTTCTAATATATTTGTATGATGCAATCATTCGTTGTATTTCATCATATAATGTTGTTTGTTGTATCCACTAGTTTGTTGTACTACACACTTCATGATTATTTAATGACCTGTCACGCCCCTACATATACATATATTTGATGTTAAGCAGTAATAAACTGCAGAAGTGTCGGTAACCCTATGAGTTTACCTAAGAAGTGTAGTTGAAGAGTTTAACCCAAGCACTGTCCTCTTAAACTGCAAGTAGTTTGAAAAAATGGTAAACAAGTAAAAATTAAAAAAATCCATAATCCAAATTACAACAGTTCGGGGCCTAAGGGACGCCAGCCCCTTCTTTCCCATTCACCAAAGACAGCTAACGGATAGAGCCCTTGGGTGCTAAGTTTTAAAATCACGGTATGTTGCTAGGTACCTAGTTTATTTAGGGAAAAAAATCAAATAATTCATACCTATCTATAGGGTAAGTTCTGAGTTATCGGACTGTTACAGATTTACGAATAAGTAAAAAAGGTTAAAATGAGAGTTAAATTAATAATTATAATATATTCGCTTACTTGCTCAAAAATATGGAACCGTTCGATAATCGGAACTTATCCTAATTAGTCATGTACCTAAAGTGTAAATAACTAATCAATATTCTTAAATTCAAATATTTATTTAAATTTACATATCAATTGAATAACTGAACTATAATAAACAATGAATTCAATCAATCATACCTAAAAATGCTATCATTATCACTCAATATATCACAAATCTTCATTCAAATAACGGTCACAATAATACATCTTTTTATCCATACTATGTGATAAGCCTCCCTAATTGGATTTTAATATTATATTAATGTTTCTTTTAGAAACACAAAAAGTGATCAAACTGTATGATTCTTATAGATAATCAAAATTCATATCCTATAATAATTTTATATGTCAGTTAAATATTATAATATAATTTAAGTATAATAATATACATTCCTATTATTTGACAATGCTTAGTTTTCTGCAGTTCAAGGCTCATAAATAATTTTTTAAACTTTACGGTAGGTAGCTACTGATAGGGGGGGGGGAGGTGTGAGATGAATGAGGGGTGAGGGATCTGTACGTAAACACTGATATACAGTTTGGGGAAAATAATTTGGTAATAAATGATAACAGAGAGAAAAAAAAACCTATTTAACTGTGTACTTCTATTCCTCTATAAACTTATATTTTTTTACAACTAAATACAATACATTTGTGTTAATATTTAGTTGAATTTCAGCGTATGAGTCACTGGTCATTCTTCATATCCGTGAATGTATGTGTACGTATGTTTTTTCTCAAAAGATCACTCACACTAGTGGACTTACAGGTTAATTTCTCAATCACTGTCTATCGTATTCAAGATATAAAACACTGATCGATTGACTGTCAAAGAAAATGTTGACTTTATGACTTAGTATACTAGCTCGTGATTATAAGGAATAAATATCTTTTTAAATTTCATATTATACCGATAACGCTATAAATAGTGTAAAAATATTGAACTTCAAATTATTTTCGGTCATAGAAGTTTATTGAAAGATACAAATGCAGTTGAGTAGTTAGTTACTCGTTAGGTACATAGAAACACTATTTTGGATAGTAGAAATTACCTTGCTACATTAGTTAGTTAATTACTAAATATGTACATAGATACTATAATCAGGTGTAAGTAAGTTAGGGACCTACATACACCAATTGGGATATTATTAGGTACCTAGATCATATAGTTTGGGGTACGGTCAAGAGCCCCCCGGTCATGAGCCCCCCTAGGTCATATGCCCCCTCCCCCCCGGTCACGAGCACCCTCTCCCTGTTTTTTAAATCCTTATTTATCTAGTTAAACAAATGAAGAACTACTTAGATAGAAATAACTGAGAGTTGCTAATGTAGTTTGTTGTATCCGCTAGTTTGTTGTACTGCACACTTCATGATTGTTTATTAACCTGGCAGGGGGCTCTTGACCTAGGGGGCTTACGACCTACAGCCATAGTTTGACAGTCATGAACTGAGTACTGAGGTTAGGTATCAAGATACACTTGTTGAGTAATTACAAATCAAATTAGATTGTTAGATACACTAGTTGTTAATCATGAGTTAGTTTCAAGATACACTAGATAAAGTAGGTATGTAAAAGTTAGCGCACTCACAAGTTGTGACAGTTACAACTTTCTGTGTTATTTCTCTTTTTTTTTATTAGAAATAAATATGATCGTTAAATAGATATACTCAATTAAAAAATAATCCAAATAATAAAATAATATTTGCTTTCGTTTTTTTAAATTTTACATTCCTTTAATCCATTATAAGTTGACTTTATTTCTAATATGAATTTGTAAGATGCAATGATTCATTGTATTTCATCATTTAATGTAGTTTGTTGAATCCGCTAGTTTGTTGTGCTGCACACTAAATGATCATTTAATGACCTGGCAGGGGTATTGGGGGGGGGGGGGGGGGGAGTTGTGGCACGCCCCCCTATGTACATATATTTGTTGTTAAATCAGATTGAATCTGCAAAAGTGTCGGACTAATGTCGCGTCGGACTGAGTAGTAGTCGGAATAATGAGGCGTCGAGCTAATGGTGCGTCGGACTAATGAATAGTAACCCAAACTAGATTAGTACTTATATTTTATCAACTTCAAACTTCCTGACCGTATTATTTCGTAAATAGTAATTGCAAATATTCTTTAATCTATTGGTTCCTAAGTATACATAATATAAATATAAATATAATATAAATAATTTCCATCAGTACAAAAAATCTTCAATTCAAATATTTAAACCAATAGGAAGGTATTCTTCGTCAATTAGTTATTAAGAGATATTATAATATTCAAACATTGGTCTAGGTAACTAACTGAATTAAGTATTTTGTATTGCGTTGCGCTATCAGTGCTCAGCTGTAAAATATTTAATAAATTGACATAGGTAGTGGGTTAAGTTACGAATTATCGGTCAGTTCCACATTTTCGGTCATATATATAATTGGTATCCTGATAATTATCACTAATACCTATTAAAATAAAGAGTATATAATATATTTTATTGGAATGTTTATTTTTTCTCCTTTGTCTGAAAATGTGGAACTGTCCAATATTTCGTAACTTACCCCAGATAACCATGAATTAGTAGACATATTTGATAATGACGTATGGTACAGTATATATATATATATCAGAATAAGTTTTATAAACTCCCTTTTTTTATGAAAGATTCATTCATGTAGGTAGTACCTATTCAAATTTGAATGTATTTTGAAGCTTATGAAATTGACGTGAAAAAGTGGCACTAATGTGTCACTTACATACATACAAGTTAAATATATCGTTAAAATGAGAGTAGAGGAGTAATGGAATGATAAATATATTAAGGTAATAATGAGGATACAAGTACTATTGAAGAAATATAATTTAATTTTTCAGTGTATAGCTTATGTGTGATCAAGGTTTAAAGATAAATAATAATTACTGCCTAGTCAAGAAAAAGTTAGTTTTTATTGCAAAAATTGAATACCATCTGACAAACTGTTTCCTAGGTGATACTAATATTACTAATCTCAAAAATTATATCGTACACGCAAAATTGAAAGAAATACAATTTTTTACATATGTACCTAGCTAACTATGAAGCTTATTACTTTACCTGAACCTAATAATAGAATAAAAAACATTGCACATCAACCTAGCTCATTCAAAAATGTAAAGATTATAAACTTCCATAGTTGAAAATAATTTAGAACTTGAATATATTTTCTAATTATAACCTAATATTTAACCATAGCTGGATGCAACACTAATAATTATTATACCTATTATTTTAATCATGAGTATAACGTGCGATAAAATCGTCAGTGAAAGTGACTGTACAAGAACATTCGTACGTACATGTGCTCACGCCTTCAACTGAATCAAAACTAGACACGAATTGCATTTGTTATATACTATTTTGTTATAAATAAATTAAATAAATTAGCAGTTAACAAAGAAATATTAGTACATACTTTGATTGTAGATTTGTTTTCTCAGTGTACCTATCATTCACTACCTTTTTCCTTGTATATTGTCAACCCCTTCCCCTCCCTTATATTTGTCTTTTGAGCGTATTTATATTATTAATAAATAATAAATACCCACTATTATTCGATACGTAAATAACATTATAATATTGCAGTATTTTTATTTATTATTGGATATTTATCATGCTAACATCACCATTTATTTTTAATCACTTTTTCTTTGCATTACATTACTGAAATTTTTAAACCTAGTTTTCTCAGATACCTAGGTTTAGAATAATCAATATTTCAATCCATCAAAAGATGACTAGTGTCATTGTCACTTTGCACTAAACATATTTTAATTACTTAAACTGATTCATTATATTTATATTATTTTTATCTTACCTAATTCATTTCTAAATTATCAGTAAATGCAACACGTTATTATTATCTGAACATATCAATGATTAGGTAGATTGAAGATATATATATCTACTGAAAAGTAATCGATAAATTATTGGTTGCTAAATTAGTATCTATAAATAGTTGAATACATCCAGAACCTATAAGTTTCAGTAAATATATCATAATAGTATTATTGCTGCACTAACAGTAGGTAGGTAAACTATTGAATATTACGATGATATTTTAATAAAAATAATTATAGTTTGATATATATATAAATGAGAAATAATAGTGTTTGTATTTTGTTATTCATGAATGAGTAACAAAAGGTAGTAATTGTTTTGTGTTCGTGCTTTTAAATTACTTTATGATAAGCAATAAGGTATTAGGTACCAGCTCATAATGTTAATTGAATTATTGCTAATGCTCATTACGTAACTATTGACTGTAATTTTTTTTAATATATGTACGATTCCAGAATAGTTGGGTATCCATTTACATAACCAACTTCACCTCCTAATCTATGGATAGATAGATATCCCCCCCCCCTGCCTGCCCAGGAGACTGTAGATTATTGAGAGGACAAGTTGGGTAACTACACACACAACTTTTCCTAAATATCATTGACTGAATCAGTGAGAGGTGAAGTTGTGGAACGACACACACTACTTTACCGCAATAGAATACTGCTTTAATGTGAGCGGTGTAGTTGGGTGAGAACACACATAGGTACACTGTTTGAGATATTTCCTATTAGTTTAGAAGTACAGTTGGGTAAGAATGCACCTAACTTTACCGTAGAGGAAAAGCTTCATTTCGTGGAGAGCGACACTTCGTAGTTACCCAACTTTACCTCTCTACCCTCCAATTATCTCGTTGGCAAAAGATGATTTTCTTGCATTACTTCGCACAATCTCATGCTTGAAGTGATACCACTTCTTTCCTCATATCTCTTGGCATCAAGTGAGAGACTCTCATGACTTGATTGCCTTGTTCTCTGGTTTTAAGCCCCATTGAGCATTTCTGACCGTTTCATTTGCGACATTAAATCAGGACTGTTTTGACGTAAGACCAATGACAGCCTTGTCAAAAATGGAGGCACTAGTGTCATTTAGCTGCCTTATGACCTGCCTGCGTAGTTTTTGCATATTTCCATGGGTAATTCTTTTTCTCGTACCCTCATCTCTCCTTGGGTTTGTGTAAGGATTTTTCACAAAAGAAACTATTAATCTCTAAACCTTTCCAAGTTATAAAGCTAAATATAGAAAAGTCATTCCTTCTGCAGGACCTGCTACAATTTTTACCCTCTCGGTAGAAGTTAATCGCGCATTTTTCGGCCTTTTCACAGAGCTGCAATAAAGCGATGGACAGTTAAAATGCATTCAAAATACATAAACGTTCATAACTTTCCAATTTCCTCATAGATTCAAAAAATATTTCAGCAAGATACTAAAATAGAAGCAATCTTCCAGTGTCCAGAGTTTCACTACTGTCTCACTGAAGAATGAATTTCCATTTATTGTAAGATTTTTTTTGTTTATCACATCAAATTACTTCACTAAGCTTTTAGCTTAAGAACATTTCCAAAAAAGTGACGTACTTCATGTTATTGATCCATTAATCTACATTGATAAATTAACAAACAGCCTTTTAATCCACAGTTTATTTAGAATATTACTTGAGTTTGCAATCATCGGTAATTAACTCGTACATACCTGGACTGCATTTACCTGATAATTGCCTGGTTGTGTGAGTAAAACATCTTAATTATATAAAAATTGTTATTACGTAATGGGTGTAAAAGAGATAATTTCCTTTCATTACATCAATCAGGAACATTTCTACAATGAGTTTTCTATATTGACTACGTGTAATAATACCTGTATAAGGAGACATTGGTTATTTTGTTAGCTTTTAGTACATGATCTTTTTGTGTTAACTATGAATTTAAATGAAGTATATGTTGACTCTTAATTATTATTTCAAATAGGTAATTTGCTATAATATGAATTGTATACGAGTTGAACTCGAATTGATTTTTCTTAATATTCGTTTTCAGAACAAATTTAATGCTCTTATTACTTATTGAACTAATTGTATTTAAGTACATCAGTATACTGTATGCAATACATTCTCTGTGTTTCAGTTAATGAAATATCGTGAGTAAAATGAAACTTCATTTCCGTGGATGTCTCTCAGTTGAAATAAACTCAATGAAAAATCTGAGGTGAATAATGTTAAAATTTTCATGAACAGAATCACTGTTCTGAATTCATCTGGTAAAATAATAATTATTACTATTAAATATCTGTTTGTTGAATATTGTTATTAATATCAATTAAGTAAATCCTATGATCTTATTAATCATTTTATAAAAAATTCTTTTTTTCATGCGATTGTCTCTAAAAAATGCGTATTGCATTAGAGTTCAAAATTCAAATTTCGAATACCTTCACCTCCATTTATTCTGAAATATTCAGCATAGAATAGCTGGAAATCTCCAATTTCCAAATTTTAAACCGACGAGGCATCACAATTGCAGCTAACGCTTAGGATATTACTTGATATTCAATATTCATTACACTTAGAATTTATTACTTTAATCACTATATTTTAACTTCATACTTACATATTCCTACTTTTCCCCTTCATCTCACTAAATGAATAACCGGTGAATAATCAATAAAATATGTATCTTTGTATGTACATCTCAATATCCATTAGTTCTGAAGTTGAAGCTATAATATCAATTCACGGCACGATTTAATTTTGATTTTTCCAAAAAAGAAATCGAGAAGGTCAAAGAATATAAAAAGCATTTGAGTCATTCTGAACTTTTGAATGTATCTACACAGAGAGTAAAATAATTACGATTGGGTTACCAAAAATAACAAACATGCACACCCTAACAAGCATCCCTCCCTGTCATTATCAATTTTTCCTCCAATAATTGATTACATCTTTCAGATTCTTTCCATTGTTCATTAACCTTCAATTATATTTTTATATATTATTATATTCTGTTTTACTGACGAACAGTGATACTCAAGCTTTCTCTCAGTCTATGCTCTACCGGAATTTAATGGAACTCTCTTTGAAAAACTTTAAAATTGTGTTTATTGAAAGCATTATTTCTTACTTCTTGCGAAGTAAGAAATTATTAGGATTTTTTTTAAATATGCCAATAATTATTACATACTCATACAGTATGATTCTCTTAATCTAACACCGACACAATTTTCCAATCAAAAAATATTCTCAGTCTCTACTTCGGCTGTAGAGAGTCCTGGGACTGAGTCTATACTCCATAATATATTTTATGTTTCACAGTGTATCAGTGCTATAAGAATTCTCAGAGCTTTATTTGGTGGGCGAGAGAAAGCAAACCACTACAGGATTTGCATTCACTTTCCAACAAACATTTTATGAATTTCCGCACCATATTGAATATCGACCAGAAAGAAGAACGTAAGGAAGATTACAGAACTGTTTCTTCATCAATTTTTGATAATAATTTCGTTAGGATTTTAAAATAACTTTTGAATGAATAATAAGTTACCAAGTACGATGATAGTAACATAAATTTCTCAGTGTTTTCTAAGCAAATAAGAGATTCCTAGTTTGTTTCAATGATTTCAGGTATTATTGTTCTTAAGATACTTCCATCCTAAAGTAATTAAATCTTTAAAAAAATTCAACTCTGTTAATCTCAGTTAAGTCAGTATAGGTGATGATCCTTGTTGGATTTAATGGAGTAAAATTTATGATTTAATTTATTTCGAATTTTTAAAGTCCATCTACTGCAAGGTTCAAAAACGTTTTATCAACTAAATGAGAGTAAGATCAATCTCATTAATTCATCATATCGTGAACAAGAAATAAATAAAGAGGCAATAAACTCATATAATAAACTCATATATAATATTATATATTAAAGCACAGATCGGACAGAAAAGATTTTTTTAAGTTTGATTCTAGAGTCATTGAACTAAAGAAATTCGGCCAATTTATATGTGAAATAGTTTTCTATATTTTCATAATCACAATAATTGTATTCGAATATTCCATTTTGATATATAATAGAGTATAATTATTTCGATGAGAAAAACTAGTGACTTCCGCTTATTTCCATAATTATTCATTCCAGAAAATCTTCGCATTATTTTGGAAAGCTTCCTTCGGGAGATAAAAGGATTCTTCAAAGACGAAAGACTTCCAAACCGAATAGAGACGCGAACTAAGATTGTCTGACTCCGGAATATCCGAGTCTTTGCAGTTAGTCATCCGTAAAGTGTTTATCAGCAGGAGGTGAAATGAAATAAAAATCCGTGCATGAAATGAACTAACTCGAGATAAATTGAATTAATTCTTTTGTTTTGAGATGAAATATCTAGATAATTGATAAAAAAACAATACTGATAATCGTTAACTAAGAGTTGTAATTAATACAACAATTGTCCAATATTAGAAATTGTATCCATATTAATTTTTCGACTTAATTCCTTCAATCTGTGTGAGATCCTAACATTTGAAATTTAATTCCACTTTATCCAAACGGGAATGAATAATTTTTTAAGGCTATTTAATTTGTCGATGACATTTTCCTGCACGGTATTATTCCTTTTAGTTACATAGGAACTACAAAACTGGAAAACAATATGCATGTTATGGTTTTTCTGTACAATTATTTCTTAATATAACAATCTAAAATGAAATGCATTTGTTCTCCCTTTGGATTTTGAATGGTAATCCAAATTAAGAACTTCTTAGAAGGGAAAATAAGGAACCTCTTGTGTAGGACAATAATTAAGTACTAGTGACTTTCCCTAGCACAGAAGAGTTAGTTTAAAAAAAATTGTATTATTTGAATAGTATCAGTTGGGTACTAGTGATGTGCTTTATACTATATGACTGTATACTGTCACATATATATAATATGCCCATTGAAAATTAATTAAATTCATTGCCATGTGAAATATGTACAAATTCGACATATAGTTTACTGTTTATTATTTAACTATTATCAAGATAGAGAATTCCCATATTTATGAAAAATGAATAACAACATAAAATAAAATGAACAGCTGAGTTTGTTTCCTTGTTGTCATTATATATATTTAGAATTGTTTATATTACAGTTTAATTCAATAACTACTCTGTTATATTATAACTAACTATTCATGACTACTGTTTTCTTACTCATTTTCACGTTTGAATAAATCAGCATCAAGCTGATGTGTTTGCAATTCTATGGCGTTAATTTGTCAATTTATAATGTGGTGCACGGACAACTCGTACCCGGACAACTGGTATACAGGACAACTCGTACCCGGACAACTGGTACCCGATTTAATATATATATATATATATATATATATATATATATATATATATATTAAATATTAAAATATATATGTCATGAAATAGAAGACTCTTGAAGTGATATCATACGAATTTTCTAAGGTAGTCTGTATTTTAGTCTATATAAAAGTTTTAATTTTATCTTTAGCTGTGCTAAGTTGCTTAATATTTAACTTTGCTAGCTGAAGTATATTAAAAGAGGTTATTTTTTATTAAATTAGCACTGTTTGTTCTAATATATTTTTCGCGTATTATGTTTGAAAATATATATCATGAAATGGAAGACTCTTGAAGTGAGATCATACGAATTTTGTAATGTAGTCTATATTGTACTATCTATAAAAGTCCCTACTTTATCTTCATTTGAATTGTCAGTTTATGTATGTTACATTGCAATAAAAAAATATTAGTTATTTTATTATGCCTTTAATTTTTATTATAATTATGTACATTTAACTAAATTTTGAAAATCGGACTTGTATTTTATTTAGTTATTTTAATTAGGTACATTTAACACGAAATTATGAAAATCGGGTACCAGTTGTCCGGGTACGAATTGTCCTGTATACCAGTTGTACGGGTACGAGTTGTCCAGGTACCAGTTGTCCTAGAGCCTTATAATATATATTATTTAAATTAAATTATCTGCTGGAATTATATAATTTGATGGTAATATTTTCAAAATAAATTACCTAGTGGATAAAAGTCTCCACTAGGGTTGTACTAATTCGTATTTTAAATCAAAGTAAGAAATAATACATAAAACATTAATATGAGGTTTGAACAAATGTTAAATCTCAAAGATTAGACCATTTTCGTTTCAGATAGTTTCGATCAAATGAATATTAAGATACTTATCATAAAATCGATCCATGAGATAGATTGATTGGAAGCCAAATTAGAAGACGTTCATTCTCTTCAAAGACGAATTGCTTTCTCATCGTCAAAAGTTTGGTAATTGAAAAAGTTCACCTATAGACTGACTCCATATGCTGCTCCTGTTAGGTACCGTTAAATGCATTTTATTAAAATTTTAAATTCCTGTATTTAACATAAAGTTTGGTATTATAAAGTTACTATTCGATAATTCCATGCATTGATAAAAGACAACAGAAGCACATGGGAGGAAGGAGGGTTTATTAACCTTGTCTTGTATGTTTTAATAATTGTATTGTATTTTGTTGTGTCTTTTATCACCCACCAACTCATTCCTCTTTTTATATGTTATATTTTTCTCATCTTTCTCCCTTTCCAATTTTTCCCCTCTCAGCAGACTGACTGCATTAGTGTCATGAAGGCGGAATGATTTGTTACTGTCTTCAATGAACTGCAGACTGAATAATACATAATACAGAACATTATTTCACTGTGATGAATATTCACAATTTGAGTTTTGGAAGACGATTTGTCAGTATCACCTCAATTTAGCCTCAAAAGACCATCATAATACAGATGGGAAAATTAATAGTGTGCTGAAAATATCGAAAAGCAACGCATATTTTATCATGGATTGCTCATAATTATGGATATATATAATCCATCTAAGGTAATTAAATTATCGTTCATTATTATATAATTACGATTAGGATGCTAAATTTTGAAAAATATTAAAAGAATATAGTAATGAATCCTAATTTTCAAATGATTTTTCTCCTCTGTGTTATAATAACCCTAGTAACCTAGCCTTTAAAAGTTTGCTCAGTAACCTAGGGACTGGTCCGTGCGTGCCAGTCCTCACTAAAACTGTTAGAAAACCTTAACAAATCGACTATTCGATATTTTTTCTTCATAAAAAACGTTCATTTGATATTAACACATCCATGGGTAAACGCCAAACAATAATTATGTATTGAAAATAAAATTAACAAGCAGAGATAAGAAACAAATATTTCTTAAGTTTTTTAACTATTTGTGCAAAAGCCATTTTCCCCACCCGTCAATAAAATTCTCATAACATTCACAAAAATGAATAAAACACAATGCAAATTTAACTGTGGATGGAGAAGGGTTCAACAGTAAAAAAGTAAACAAAAATATATATGTATACCTCTAATAGTTTTTGAAATATACTCTCTTGAAGTTGTGTTCCAATTTTATGTATATCAGAATGAATGCTAATAATATGAGTATCTTGTCATATATTATCTTATTTCATATGTATCTATGTTGAAAGGTAAAAGAAATGAAAAAACAGATTCAAAATCGGTTTAAAAAATAAAATTATTAATATTTTTTATGAGGACTGGTGCGCCTGGTCCAGTCCCTATAGGCTATAGGGATAATATAAAAATTTATTATTTGTATTTAATAATCTGATTAAATAATTAAATTAAATTGTTGAACATCCATTTCATTTCACTGAAGTTTAAATCATTCATTATTATATATTGGGTATTTATGACAAGCTGCGATAATTATGTTAGGAAAAAAATTCATATGCAAAACACTATATCCTCAGATGAATATTTTAAGATCTTCCTGGAAGATTGCATGAATACGCATTCTATTCCCAATTCAGTTTGCTTGTGATTCAGTTTATTATCAGTCACTCCAATTTCACGAGTGTTCAGCAGAATATTCACAATTCACAATATCCCTCAATAGAAAGTTAATTAAAAGTCTGGAAGAAATCCTCTCAGACGATTATTTTCATTTCTCTTACAATCAAAACATTCCCTTAGGTTTCAACGAAGGTGTTCTGCCAGGTTTGAGTGATAATTAATTACCTTCCCTTGGAGGTAATATGATTACAAATAGGATGAAAGACTTATACATTAAAATGCTTTATCTTGTCTGAAAGAAATTTAAAACAACAAGAATTACAAAAATGTTTTAATTTTCTTATAATGTGTTTATCAGTTAACTAATAAAGTCCAATAATTACCAAAGCATACTCCACCGAAGAGAGCATGTTTTCTAACACATAAGTGTGTTTATACCTAATCCCATAGCTCTCCAAAACATTTCCTCCAATAAAGGAAAATGCTGACGATTGCAAAACTAAATTGAATTGTTTAACTGTTTGCAACTATTGTTTAATAGAACTGATTATCCTTCTTTTTAATGATTTCATTCTTCAATAAATGGTGACAGGTATATATAAATTAATTGAACTTGCATTGCGTATAATTGTATTAATGTTGGTTGAATCAGTATAAATGAAATTTGAAAGCCTTTAAATAATATATCCTAACTAATTATTTAGAGAATAAGTATATTGAATCATGTATCTGAAAAATAGATATGGATTTTAAATTATTGATAATTTTTCATTGAAATATTTCCACTTTAGATAACTTTCTAGTGATTGCAAATTCTTTCATCTGGAGATACAAGGATTTTTCAGAGACAAAAAACTTCCAAACCGAATCAAAGAAACGAGTAGAAAGATTGTCTGACTCCTGAATATAGGAGTCTTAGGAGTTAGTCATCCGTAAAGTGTTACTCAGGAATATCCGTGTTTCAAGTGCCTTTTATTCTAAATATGTTACATTGTTACTCCGGATTGCCCAAGTATTTGGAGATACTAATCCGTACAGCGTTACTTCAACTTCAGAATATCAGGATATTTGATTTGTGTTCCTCCTGAGTATGCCAGTTTTTAGTGATAATCATCGATAAAGTGTAATTCCGTAAAATCCGTGTTTTGGAGATGGTCATCCGTGAAGTGTTACTTCAGAATATCCGAATTTATAATGATAATCATCCGTAAGGTGTTACTCCGTAAAATTCAAGTTTTGGAGATGGTCATTCCTAAAGAGTCTCTTCGAAATATCCTATTTTTTAGTGATAGTCATCCGTAAAGAATTATTACTTTCGATATGTCATTCATAAAATATTACTCCTAAATAAATGAGTTTTTAGTGATGGTCATCCTTAAAGTGTTACTCGATAATATCCGAGTCTTTGAAGATAGTCATCCGTAAACTATTACTATCCAGTAACCGTGTGTTTGTTGATAGTCATCCGAAAAGTGTTACTCACGATGTAATCAGCCGTAAAGTTTTTAATGGACTGAATGAAGAAAACAGAATGATTGGAACTTTATGCGGTCTAATTTATTGAACACTTTTAATGATTTATTTTGTAATATCCTTATTATTGTTATCATTTCAATGTAAATTTCACATTTACCATATTTCTGACGTTCCCACTTACCATATTAGCTTGTGCTATCAAAAATATAAAACAACAACAGTAAGCCATACTTGAATTGTAAATTAATTACTTGTGATATATAGTTCGTTATTAATTAATTTTATTTCATGATCAGTTTGTAAATATTAGTTATCATAACTATTGATTTCAGTAGAATATAGACATTAACGTTTTAAATTTCATATCATATTGCAATTAAGTGAATTCTTCAGAGTAGTAAATTAATATATAATATCACAAACCACTAATTAGGTAAACAGATTTTTCGATATTGAAAGCATCTTATTTGAGTCACAATAACATATTGTATGTAACATCTTTTAACATATGTATATATATTAACACATTTGCGGCCAATAGCGGAAATTTCCATCATGTTCCATGCTTATTTCGTTTGAATAAAATCCATTTACATGGCTACTGCACAGTGCAACTGGCGACAAAAGGGAAATGGATAAAATGATCTACCGCTAAATTTTAGTTAAAGGTAGACAAAAGTGTTTTAGTGTATTTTACCACCAGTGTATTTTAGTATACTAACTTCTATTTCACTCTTGGTAGTCAATTGTCCTCAATTTAATAAGACCACAGCACATCATTCAAGGAATTTTCCAATCACTGCTGAGATAAGAAGAATGTTAATTAGGAATCGGTAATTTGAATACAAATTCTCAAGACCAAATCAAACCAAAGATTATCAACATTTCAATTCTATTTTTAATTATTGTTACCGAATAACAGTCTGACTTCTCAATTTGTAATTTACAAAATATTTCTTTATTTTATCTCATTATGAACAATAAATGACCTTTCGTTCATGTTGAAAATTTTAGTCAGTTGTAATTAAGTGAAAAATATTTCTCAGGATTCTTTAGTTGCAAAAAAAAATACAAATCCTTTTTTTACGTCAAAAGTGAAGCGTCAAAACACTCCCTGTAGCTGGATACTACATCAAGTTGCATTTAGGTAATTTGAATACCTGTCTTGTTCATCAAGTCTACTCGATATGCTCGAATAAAGCATAATTATATTTTTGATTGCCAGGCTATTGTGAATATCTGTTCGGAATTACTTAGCCTCAAACACTATAAGATGAATTAGCTATTACATTTCATTCATTCGTGAAAAAACAAGTAAAAAATATCAAAACTTCTATAACTTAAATATTTTTCACATATATGTAACGTTATATGATTTATCAATGCTACTCTCAAAGAACTTTTACTGTAAGTGAAAATGAAATTTTATTATTCAAAAAAAATAATATTATTATTCCTCAAAAAGCATTATCCATAATCAACATATTCATTATGTAATTATTATTATTACGCAAAAAAAATCAATTAATAAATAGAATATTTAATGTTTCGAACGTATAAGTATGATAATAATTTTGCAGTATAGTATTATTGATTGCATTATATATATTTAATCGTTAATTTTCTACTCAAAATACATTTTATTATTCAATAATATTTGTAATAAAAATTACTAAACAAATTTAATCATTTTCTATAATTGAACATTGAACATAGTCTTTGAAATCCAATCTATACTAATTTAAATTCTTTATTTTATGATGAATTACTCTTCTTACTTCCACCCCAAATAAAATAGTTACTGGCCAATAAATCAATTAGATACTTTTTGATCTGTCATCACTTTTCTAATCCGATGAATGAATTAGATGGAGTGACTGAGAGAGTTCAGCCTTCGGGGAAAATATTATTGGTATCCAATACACCGAAAAATCAAATACAGTTTTTTGCCTATTCATTTATACTGTGATTTATCTATCCGGTAATAAATGGTTTCTATTATGCACTAATGATTTATTATGGATTATTTGTTCTTACATAGAAGTTCATAATTCAATAATGTGTTTTCTTCAAGTTCAGATAAATATTATCAACAGTTTTTTTTGATTCATTATTATCTAAATAATGATTTTACTTTTTTGATAACAAAGTGCTTGCTCGCAATTATTGATTTGTTTTTATTCCTTTAGTAATTTCATTATTTTCCTTCACATATCTCCAAATCTTCTTTCGTTAAGAAGAAATAATTCTTCTCATAAATTATATCTGCATGAGGGAAATTATTCTAATTAATCACAAAATGGGCAAATGAATCGCTGAGGTCATTTCTTCCTTGTGACAAGCCAATAACACACCTGAAATTGGAGGTGTGGAAATGAAACACCTGCAATTAGAGGTGTGGAAATGAAACACCTGCAATTAGAGGTGTGGAAATGAAACACCTGCAATTGGAGGTGTGGAAATGAAACACCTGAAATTGGAGGTGTGGAAATGAAACACCTGCAATTAGAGGTGTGGAAATGAAACACCTGCAATTAGAGGTGTGGAAATGAAACACCTGAAATTGAAGATGTGGAAATGAAACACCTGAAACTGGAGGTGTGGAAATATAACACCTGAAATTAAAAGTGTTTGCTAGAAGGTTTGACAATGTTTGGTACTCCATTAGACTATCTATAATCTAGGAAAAAAATCGAAACAATGTATAATAATTATAAATATCAATTCCTATATTTATATCAACTTCAATGTAATTGACACTGTGATATTATAATGACAATTTTTAAGCGTTTTGGATAATAATATTTTATTTAAACTTCAGCTCCCGGATGTTAATAAATAAAAAGTAAATGCGAAGTAATTGGCAATTAATTAATTTGTAAAGTAAATTCATTAAGTTAAATAATAAATATATTGCTGAACTAGATAATTTTTCAAGTATTGTTGATTAATCAATGACTCACTTATGAATATAGTGTTTTGGACTAAAGTGAATTAAAGATAATATTATATTATCAATGTATGCACCGTTATATAACCTATATTTTAAAGTGAATCATGTACCATCTGTCAATAACTTTTATATAATTATAACTTTACATAGTTAACTTCAATCTTGAAAGTAATCAGATAACACCATGCACGATAAACTGCATGGCCAATTTTAGTCAATTTCCTCGATATGATTAAGCCAAAGACTACTAAATGCAACAAACAGAAAGGAAATACAAGTATTTTTGTTAATAACATTGCCGATACGGCAAAAGTTATAAGAAAAATCTAGAGAAAATTTGATCATTTTTCTGTAAATAATTATACAAACATATTTTTTTCCTGATCCTTTGACATGAACTGCAAGGTTTATCTTCTCAACTTAAATGATCTGTGTAATACAATTCCGAGGTGTTTTGAAAATAGCGTTTTGTATTAATTGAAACCTAGTTAAATGATAGTATGAATATTACAGAAAATATAATAATTTAAATCATCTACACCTACGTCATCGAGAGTAACTCTGCATATTTCACATTTTACCATTCTTTGTAAGTTCCTTAGTCTTATAAGGAAAGTGGAGAAAATTCATTTATCTGAAATGTGAGCTGAAAAGCTTTTCAGTGTTGGTGAATTAACTGAGTCAGTCATGAAAATCCTGCTTGGCAAAATTTATTTTCAAATTGCATCGTTAACTAATTGTTTTTTCCTCGTATTTTTTGTATTTGTTTGATTGTTCATAAACTAGGAAAACTTTACAAGAAAAATTTGGTTAGAAATATTGTAATGGAGGCAATAAATAAGCATAAATTAGTATTGACTACTAGGTTTATTTCTTTGTATTGTTTCAGCCACAAATATTTTCACATGTAACAGAATACAGGTCCATATCTTAATTTTTCATATTTATTGTATTGTGAATATTGATTTATTAGAAAATTATGTATTACCATTCTTAAAATATTTTTATTTATCTATTTTCAAAAAGAAATACATTCACGAGATGTAATTTTACTATAAATGTTTTCTTGAGAGTGTCTTACATAAATCAATGTAAACAAACTGAAATATTCAATTGTTGAAAAGATTTATTTACTCGTTTAAAATATGAACCTAGATCTTCAATACACGTAAGATTTTTAATTAAGTACTAGTATAAGTAGCTATAAACTTGGACCATTTATTTCAAGCAGACCAAATTGGAGGTGTGATTAAGGGAAATAAATTAAGGAAATGAAAGTTTGCAAAGTCACACTCTAATTTTACCATCAAACTAATTACTCAGGGAAAAAATATTTTCTTAATTCTTACTCCAATGAAATTTAAGTAATGTGTTGATGTTGAATTAACGCATCTCAAGTGTTGATAACATGTTTACGATCATCTTCTGTAACATTTCACTCAATACATTTTTATTTGTAACATCAATTCAAAAAGAAAATGAACACTTTAATTATAAAAGCTATAATTCTTAGACATCCTTTCAAAATTATATCTTTTACCCCGAAAAAATAGGTACGTGTCCCAGTTTCTGCAATTAACGACTTTGTTTGTTGTTGACTATGAAGCTGTAAATAAGACTGAATTACACCTACAGACACTTTGGAGTGAACAGAGAATTTTATTGCGTCAATAGATTAACTAATTACTAAGTTAATAATATTTTGAGTCCAAAGATTTATGAAATACAATACAATTTCAACTTTCTATTATCGTTAGAAAAGAACAATGAATTAATGTAGTTGCTTTAGCTTTTACATGAAATAGCTTTAGAATGACATGCTTTTTACCCAAGAAAAATAATAAAATATTGCCTAATATGCAGGTGAATGTAACTTCACATGGATTATTTTCAATATATAGGATTAGCAGCGCTTCAGAAAAAAGTGCTTTCATATTTTTCAAATAAAATAAGAAGATTGATGTTTATTTCCATTGACATCAAACTATCTTACAATATAGGTAAAATCCACAAACGAAAGCAGTCGTTACATTTATTACATAGAATCTCTTTTCCAGAAGTTCCAATGAGTCTCGTAATGAGTCAGATTAGATTTAATCGGAGAGAAAAACTATTCTTTGGAGAACAACGTTTGATGATTGCCTCTACAGAAGAAAATTGTGATTATGAAATTTTCAAAGGATAACTGTATCGTGATTACTTTTTGAAGAACAACGTTGATGGTATTTGAAAAAAACAATGTGAAGATTACCTTCAGATTTTTAACTTTATGGTTTTCGTCTTTGAAGAAGAACAAAGTATTAATTATGTTCTATGAAGAAAAAAATTACTGATTGCATTTGAAGTATAATTTTGAGAGCTGATAATCATTGAAGAAAATACAATTGAAACATAAACAAAAAAAATCAAACTCTTGCCCCTTGTTAATGTTGTTATTAATGAAACTCACGCCAGAGCAAATAAAGAAACATGATTAGTACCTTGATTTCTTCAAGAGAATAAAGGAACTTCGATCATTCTCTGTCAATTATTGATCGGATATATTTATTGTTAATCCAGTTTGAAATATGATGTCTAACCTATAATACATTCAATTCATTATATATATAATTGAATGCAAAGGTACCTATTGATTTGCAATTAATTTATTATTTGTTCTGACATATATCTTTACCTTGCTAATATTTTCATCCCAATTCATTTTGTATGATAATTTCTTGATAAACTCTAAATATATTTAATAAATAAATCCAATAGTTTTTTTTACCTGTATCTTCACCTGTATTTGTATGACAGTACAAACTGGTGAGTTAATATATCAGGCATCGCAGTACAATATTTGTCTCATCAAGTCTTGTACTGAAATCTAATTAAAGTTCATCTTCTCCATAAATTTGATGCAACATTTGCCATTTTTCGCAATAAAATTTCAGTTTGCAGGTCTGCATGATGCTATTGGAGGATTTTTAGGGGGAGAATAACCAACTTTGGAATGAATGGATTAGAGAACAAAACTGTTTCCTTCAGGTGTATTTATAATTTATTACTAATAGTTCCAACTATTATTGATATTCATATAATAAAATTAATCCATTGCTTTAAAATTATAAGAGAGAATATAATGATTGATATTGCTAATAAAATGGTTGAGGTTCATCAATGAACATACTGTTCTTTGATGTGCAGTTGCTGCCATTTCCAATTCACTTAAATTATTCTTGGTTATCAGGAATATTTCCTACATACCCATCGTGTTCCATTTTCCAGATTCTTATCAGCTGCAATCGCTCACAAATTAGAGCAGTGCACTCCTGTGAACTTTTAAAGTGCTTAAGTGCCCAAATGAATATCCTTCGGATTTAATTGAATAAATGTTTTTGAAATGTGAAAATTGGTTCATCCTAACTGTGATAAACAATAAATATGAAATGGACTTATCTTTTAAACACTTTTTCAATTATTTGATTTAAAAATGTTATACAATCAAGTCTTATACTCCACTAAACCAAATGCAATTTATTCTGAGCATTCATTAAAATGAAAATTTCATCATGTAGAAGCTAAATTTGCAATAACTGAACTATACAATTTCATGTCAATCGAATTCAAAGCAGGAAAACAACAAGAACTGAAGTTGTGCTTGAAATATTAACCGAAACTTTAAAGTAACATCTTGGTAATATACTAACAAAAATAGTAAAAGTTAAAGCTATTCATCACCTCACTAAAGTGAATGCCAGAAGAATCCAAACCATTCATCACCTTACTTGAGTGAATGGCAGAAGAATCCAAAACATTCATCACCTTACTTGAGCGAATGGCAGAAGAATCCAAACCATTCATCACCTCACTTGAGTGAATGGCAGAAGAATCCAAACCATTCATCACCTCACTTGAGTGAATGCCAAAAGAATCCAAACCATTCATCACCTCACTTGAGTGAATGCCAGAAGAATCCAAACCATTCATCACCTCACTCGAGTGAATGCCAGAAGAATCCAAACCATTCATCACCTCACTGGAGTGAATGCCAGAAGAATCCAAACCATACATCACCTCACTCGAGTGAATGCCAGAAGAATCCAAACCATTCATCACCTCACTCGAGTGAATGCCAGAAGAATCCAAACCATTCATCACCTCACTTGAGTGAATGCCAGAAGAATCCAAACCATTCATCACCTCACTTGAGTGAATGCCAGAAGAATCCAAACCATTCATCACCTCACTTGAGTGAATGCCAGAAGAATCCAAACCATTCATCACCTCACTTGAGTGAATGCCAGAAGAATCCAAACCATTCATCACCTCGAATGAGTGAATGGCAGACGAATTCATTCAAAAGTGTCCGCAAATTGGCACTTCGAGCGAATGACAGATTGAAAACCACACTCTGAACAGTATCCACGAATTTCCTATTCTAAAAAAATTGAACAGTGAGAGGTACATTGTATATCGACGGCAAACGAATCAGCGTTCTCTCATTTAACTATATTCTCGGATAATATGTTAAGGGGTATTGTGATTTTGAATATGAGATTGAAGTTGATTTTCATTGGATATAATAATTCTCTAAACGTCATTATAACGATTAAATCTTTAGATATTGTGAACATTATGAAAACATATTGTTTAACGAAATTATTCCTTTATGCGTATGCCTGTGTCTGTATATAATAACTTTAACAAACTTTAACAATGTAAAATAAACGATTAATGAGAGTGGATCAATTTCTCAATTCTCAGCCCCACATATTACCTCATTAAGACGTCTTTCCTGATTTACGGACCTACAGACATTCATTTTACCAACTTGAAGATTAGGATGGATTAAATCTTAGTTACAATAATCCTGTATCATTACTTCTCAGCACGATACAGTGAGTATCAAGGAAATATGATTTAATGTACTATGTAGTGAGAAAGGGAGGGAGAAAGAAGGGAAGAAATACAAACTGATCTTTGAGTGTATTTGAAATAGAAAAAGAAGTTATTCTTTATATGCAAATAATTTCTTTCAATGCTGACATTACGTATTATATTATATAACAAAGTATGCTGAGAATTATTTTATCAATATAGATATCTTTTGAAAATGAAAAATAAAAATATATATTGTATTTTAAATATTTAATCGAGTATTTTGTTTATTAATCTACCTATTTACTCACAATAATATTTTAACTTAAGTGATATATGTGCGATCTTAAACAGAAATTATCTGAAAATTATTACATATCTAGAAAAACTATAATTTCAATAAAAATTACCTCAACTTATCCTAAGTGATATATGAGCGATCTAAATCTAATTATTCTAGAAATCACATTAACTTATCATAAGTGATATATGGGCAAACTTATACAATTAGTATTTAGTAATTATTATAACCATATCTAGAAAACATATATTTTCCATAAAAATTATATAACTTATATCAAGTGATAAATGAGTGACCTTGAACAATAATATATTATTAAAAATAAAAAATAAAATTCAATAATTATGGATTAATCAATTTCCGTGAAAAATAGATTTATTCTAGGTATGTAAGTAATTTCTAGATAATTAGGATTTAGATCGCTCATATAACACTTAGGATATGTTAAGGTTATTTTTATGGAAAACATAGTTTTTCTAGATATTTTAGGTAATTTCAAGATAATTTCTATGCTAACATTGGGTATTATATTATCGCAAAAAACAGGTAAAGGAAGTTATCATCGAAATAAAAATAATTTAAAAAATGAAAAAACAAAAATATCTATACTAATAATTTCCTCAGTGTGTTTATTTATTTGGTGTCCGCTTTTACTCGACGGAAATTATGCATGAAGATTGTAACTATGATACGCACGGGAATATATTGACTTGATATTTAAATTCCCCTGTTTTTAATCAATTTTTGAATGTAAATTATCTTTAAAATAAATTAGACTATGCAGAAAATTTAATTTCAATTGAATTCGTTAAAAGTAACTCAATAACGAGTAATAAATTGATATTGATGATGACCCGTTATTTTTAACGGGAAAGTACACTAGTAAAACATAATTCAGATATATAATTGTGTATTTGGTTTAGTAATGAGTTATCTACCTAACCCTTTGCAATAATACCTTTAATTATCCTAAGTTATATTAGAGCGACCTTAAACAATATTTATTTAGAAGTTACTTACATATCAAGAATACCTATATTTTTCATAGAAATTACCTTAACTTATTGAAAGTGATATATTATTATTAATATCATTATCATATGATAGAACTTATACAATAATATTTTAAGATTTTAACCATATCTAGAAAAATATGTTTGCAATAAAAGTTACCCTAAATGATCCTATTTGATATATGAACGATCGAAATAAAAACTTATATTCCATGAATTATGGAATATGAATCAATTATTTAGTAGTTATTTTCCATGAAGAATTTATTTATTCTAGATGTGAGTACGTAATTGCCTTTCAATGCTTAAAGTGTGCATCATATAATTGCATAAAGCAGGGGGAGAATAATAGTATCAATTAAAAGAAATTTCAAAATGAAAAACGAAAGCTTAAAATGTAATAAAGAAATCTAATTGAGTTGTTACTGAATGATCAACCTATTGAATTACAATAATACCTCAATTGTATCATATAAATTGCCCATATTTTCGCAAGATACCTACTAGTATTTTGGAACGGTATATTTATATGTGCAATTTATTCATAATATATTTTCTTATACTGCCAATAATTTCTTTTTTATTGTCTTTTGGTTAAGCGAAACCAGTTTGTCACTACAGTCACCGGTATAATGTATTTCCATAATATGTATTTATTAGCTGCATTTAAGCAAGCTTCATCGATATCTATCTCTCACTTGGAATAGGTTCTAATATGCAGAAAACCCAGTTTTCTTCACACAATTGACGCTGTTTCCAAAATTGTCCCATCAATGTAGATAGACCTAATTTGTAATCTAATGCACGAATTAATGGTTGCAAGTGAAATTCCTACTATGTTCAAATCCTCAGGTTTGATTCTATTTCCTTGGAAACAACAACAATAAAGACAGAGGGAGAAAAGTCTGAAGAGGCAAAAACGAATATTTTCAATTTTCTTGTAAAATTGAACATATTTGTGGAACATGAAAATGATGTTGAAGAGCTTTCTTATTTTTTTGACATATTTTTCTAATTTTCAAGTCTCGTGTGCTGCAAAAAATTATTGATCTATGGTTCTAAAAGTTTTCAAACAAATATTTTATCATCAAATCACTGTATTTTTCAATATTGCCTAAACTAACTGAAAATCCTAAAAATTGTTGAATCCTAATAAAAATGATCAATTTGATTTAAACTAATTGATCTTAATAATGAATAACATCATACATTTTGAGAAATTCGATGAAATCAGATACTTCAACATGTAAGTATAAGGTTAGTTATTTAATGAATATAAAACCACAGTTTATTTTATAGAGTATTCTATGAC
>CANNZV010004844.1:0-15176 GCA_947561585.1 Caprella mutica
CGGTGTTATCCGTGCAGTCGTAAAAGAAGACGTCGACGCTGGTCCCTTCAATCTTGCCTTTCAGCATCGGGTCACCCACGCCGTCAGTGGCCAATTCAAAGGCATACCCTTCTTGAACCAAAAGCCCCAAAAGTCGGGCCGGATTGGTGGCGTCAATTTCGGCAAATGCGGTCGAAGCCGACAGGCCAACGATGGCGGAGAAAAGAAATGGAATACGCATGATGTCCTCTATTTTCGGTGATCTATTCACGTCAGCGTAGCTGGCTGGGCCTTTTGCGGCAAGCCAACTCAAAAAGCGGTTTCGCGGCGGGAACAAAGCTTCTACACCTTGGCGGATGGATTTACGCGCACTTTTCATGGGCTTGGCCTTTGCGGTTATGTGGTCGTCGGCCTTTACGTCGGCGCGGATCATCGTGGCCAGTGCCCCGCCGCTCAGCGCACTGGCGTTGCGGTTTTTGATTTCGGGTCTGCTGGCTGTGCTAATTGCGCGGTTGATGGGACAAACCTGGCACCTGACCAAAGCGCAATGGCGGGCGACCATTGTCTTTGGCATTTGCCAGAACGCGCTGTATCTGGGTCTGAACTTTGTTGCGATGCAAACGATCGAGGCTTCCTTGGCCGCGATAATCGCCTCAACGATGCCACTGTTGGTGGCTGTGGCAGGGTGGGCGTTTTTTAGCGAAAAACTGAGTATGCTCAGCATTGCGGGCCTGATGGCGGGCATACTTGGTGTCGCTTTGATCATGGGCGCGCGGTTTGGCGGCGGGGTTGATGCCTTTGGGATTGCGCTGTGTGTGATCGGGGTAATCGCTTTGACAGTCGCCACGCTGTCGATGCGCGGGGCCATGTCAGGTGGGAATTTCATGATGATCGTTGGACTGCAAATGCTGGTGGGCAGCTTTGTGCTGTGGCCATTTGCAATGGCGCTTGAAACGGTCGAAGTCACGTGGTCCGTCGAATTGGTGCTGGCGTTTGTCTATACGACGCTGGTGCCGGGCCTTGCCGCGACGCTGGTTTGGTTCCTGTTGGTCAACAGGATCGGAGCGGTACGCGCCGCCACGTTCCATTTTCTCAATCCATTTTTCGGCGTGACAATCGCTGCATTGCTTTTGGGTGAAAGCCTGAGACTTTGGGACATTGTCGGGGTTTGCGTCGTAAGTTTGGGGATTTTTCTGGTCCAATATGCACGGACAATCGAAAAATCTGCGACGGACGTACAAACCTAGAGCATTTGTTCACTTTTCACCGACATGATCCCGCCGAAACCGGCGTGGAGATTTGTAGTGTCAAAACTTTCGATCAAGCATCAGGTATTGGGCTTTGCGACATTCTTTCTAGTTCTAATAGTTGCGTTTTCAGGCATTACGCTTTGGTCAAAACAGCGCTTGGATGAGGTTGTCTATCAGACGGCTGATTTGGTCGAACAGACAGGTATGATCAATGACCTGAAAGAGGATCTTGATCAGGCATATGCCGACGCGCTGCGTGTCGAGGACGAAGGTATCGCAGCTCTCGACAAGCTTGTCGGTAATTTGACTGAAATCAGCGACCTCGCTGCCCAAGCGGACGCCCCCTTCAACGATACCTATTCCCCGTCAATGCGGTCGCCAGAAACGATAGAAAAGATCAAGGCGCTCGATGCTGAGATTGATACACTGATTGAAGATACAGAGAAGCTGCGCCTTGACAGTAACGCTGCCCGCATGGCGGTCTTGCAGTCACTGTTCCTTCCCAAAATCGCATCGACGCTAATGGATCTGGATGCGCTTCAAGCTGATTATTCTGCGCGCTTGCTTGATAGTTCTGACGATTCATTCGCCATTTTGGATCAAATAAGGCTGTTCTTGATCGGGGCGGTTGTTGCGGTCGGAGTCCTTGGACTTGGGGCCTCTGTCTATTTCGGTAACCGTTTGTCATCGCCGATCCAAGCGGCTGCCAGCACGGTCGAACGTTTGACGGAAGGTGAATTCGGTTCTGAAGTGATTGACCAAGAACGCGGCGACGAAATCGGTGTGATTGCGCGGAATCTGGAAACCCTGCGGGGGCGGCTTGAGCAAGCCAAACAAACCGATGAGCGATGGAAACAGGAAAATGACCTGCGAATTGACATGTTCAATGCTCTGGGCCAAGCGATGGGACGTTTGCGGGACGGTGATTTGTCAGCTCGCATTGACGCGGACGCATGGAAGTCTCTTGGGCCCGACTACGTTTCGCTGGGCCAAAGCGTGAATGAGCTTTCGGCGGGGTTGTCTGACATGGTCGCGTCGTTGCAGACAAGCGCGGAAACCGTACAAAGCAGTTCCGGAAACATGCGAGACATGGCGTCAGATATGTCTGCACGTGCCGAAACTCAGGCAGCAACGCTGGAACAGTCGGCAGCGGCTTTGAATGAAGTGTCGCACAGTATTCAATTGACCGCGCAGAATGCAGAGCGGGCAAATGCACAGGTGCAGATCGAAAAAGCGCGTGCAGAACGGGGGGGCGACGTTATGGAGCGCGCGCGGGGCGCCATGGCAGAAATCGCCAGATCATCGGAAAAAATTACTAACATCATTGGCGTCATCGACGACATTGCGTTTCAAACGAATCTGCTTGCCCTGAACGCCGGGGTGGAGGCTGCCCGCGCCGGTGAAAGTGGAAAGGGATTTTCGGTTGTGGCATCTGAAGTGCGGGCGTTGGCGCAAAAAGCGTCTGGGTCGGCGGCTGAGATCAAGGAACTTGTTGCAACAAGCGTTCAACACGTAGAATCCGGGGAACGTCTTGTCGGGGAAACCGGAGAGACGCTGATTGAAATCGTCGATGGGGTCAAAGCGTTTTCGGATGTCGTGGCGGAAATCGCCGTATCGGCGCAGGAACAGGCCACTGGCATCCAAGAGGTGAACACCGGCGTGGCCGAGTTGGACAAGGTCACTCAAGCCAATGCCGCGATGGTCGGCGAAGCCGAAACAGCCAGCCGTAACCTAGGCGAAGAATCGCTGCGACTCATGAATATTCTATCGCGATACGCTGGCAATAAGGCGGCCACCGGGGGCGGCACGGAATATGCACCCAGACCGTCTGCAATTGACGATTGGGATCAGGATTTGGAATCCGCGACCAAAGCAACCCGACAGACGGGTCAACAGACCCGCGATACTTTGCCCAACAAGAATGGTGGCACAGCCCGTCACACGCCTTACAGCCCCCAGTTGGCACAGACGGGCACTGACAACAGCATCTGGGAGGATTTCTAAGCGAACAGAATCGAAACCGCAGAAAATCTGCCTGAACCGATGTCGGGTATTTCGAGAGTGCAGATCAGATTTCAGGATGCGGCTGGGCCGATTTTGCCCCCTGCGTCGCCGATCTGGCCACGGTGCAACAACAGGTGATCCAAAACGACCGCCGCCATCATCGCCTCGCCCACCGGGACAGCCCGTATGCCCACACATGGATCATGTCGGCCCTTCGTGATGATCTCGGTTTCTTCGCCACTTTTGGTGATGGTCTTGCGGGTGGTCAAGATGGACGACGTCGGTTTGACCGCAAAGCGCACGATGATATCCTGCCCAGTGGAAATACCGCCCAGAATTCCGCCTGCGTGGTTTGATCCATAGATTGGCTGTCCGTCGGCCCCAATGCGAATCTCGTCGGCGTTTTCGGTTCCAGTCAGCAAGGCAGCGTCCATGCCTTCGCCGATTTCCACTCCCTTGACCGCGTTAATTGACATCATGGCGGCTGCAAGATCGGTGTCCAGTTTGCCGTAGATCGGAGCACCCAGACCGGCAGGTACGCCGCGCGCGACCACTTCGATCACCGCGCCAACGCTTTCGCCGGATTTGCGCAACTGATCCAGATAGGCGGCCCAATCTTCTGCCGCGGTCGCATCGGGGCACCAAAACGGATTTTCGTCAATCTGGGTCATGTCATAGCGCGCGGGATCAGCTTTGCGCGGCCCCATTTGCACCATGTAGCCCCTGATCTCGACTTGCGGGGCAAGATGGGACAACGCCGCGCGTGCCAAACCGCCCGCGGCCACGCGCGCCGCAGTTTCACGCGCCGAAGACCGGCCGCCGCCGCGATAATCACGGATGCCGTATTTCTGCCAATAGGTAATGTCCGCATGGCCTGGGCGGAATTTTTCAGAAATGTCGCCGTAATCTTTGGAGCGTTGATCGGTATTTTCGATCATCAACTGAACGGGTGTTCCGGTTGTCCGCCCTTCGAACACGCCAGACAATATGCGCACCGCATCCGGTTCGCGCCGCTGTGTCGTGTATTTGTTTTGCCCGGGCTTGCGTTTGTCCAGCCAAACCTGCAACGCCGCCTCGTCTATCGCAACGCCCGGAGGGCAGCCATCGACGGTCGCGCCCAATGCGGGGCCGTGGCTTTCACCCCAAGTGGTGACGCGGAAGAGATGTCCGTAGGTGTTCAGGCTCATGGGCGTGTCTCCTTTGTCCGCTCTGTTAGGACACAGCGCCCGGACCCTCAAGGGATTTCGCTTGAACGCCGCTCAGCGCCGCACTAAGTTCCGCGCTACCTCGGGGTGCCTGAACAGGGCTGAGATGCGCAAGCGAACCCGTTGAACCTGAACCGGTTAACACCGGCGGAGGGAAGGTAGGACGCGATACTCCTGATCTTGCCCTTCCGCCGCAATATGGAGAACGCGATGAAAGCTTTCACATTTGCAGCGGGACTGTTCATGGCCAGCACGGCCACGGCGGACACCCTGACTGTTTACGCACCTGATTATTTCGTTTCGGAATGGGGGCCAGGCCCGAAAATCGAAGAATTGTTCGAGGCGCGCTGCGGTTGCGATCTGCAGTTCAAGCCCGGCGATTTGCTGCCACGCATCCTGCTTGAAGGTGCGCGGACCGAGGCCGATGTGGTTATTGGGCTGAACTCAGATGTGACGAAACAGGCACGAGACAGCGGCTTGTTTGCGCAGCATGGACAGGCCTTGGATGTGCTGACACTGCCGATTGATTGGGCGGATGACACGTTTGTGCCGTTCAACTATGGCCATACGGCATTCATCTATGACACGACAAAGGTGGCCAATCCGCCAGCATCGTTTGACGATCTTTTGAATGCACCCGACGATCTTCGGGTGGTCATTCAGGACCCCCGCAGTTCGATTTCCGGGCTGGCGCTGGTGCTTTGGGTGCAGGCCGTTTATGGCGACCGCGCACAAGAGGCATGGACGAAACTTGCGCCCAAGATCGTGACAGTGACGCGTGGCTGGTCGGAGTCTTATGGTCTGTTCACCGATGGCGAAGCGGACATGGTGCTCAGCTATACCACCTCGCCCGCATATCACATCATCGCCGAAGGCGACGAAACCAAACGCGCAGCGATTTTCCCCGAAGGCCACTATTTCATGGTGGAGCTTGCAGCCAAACTGGCAGGTACGGATCAGCCGAAATTGGCGGATGATTTTTTGGCGTTCATCCTTTCTGAAGATTTCCAGGGCATGATCGCCACTGGCAACTGGTCGTTCCCGGCGGCTTTGGCGCAGGATAAGTGGCCAGAGGGGTTCCAGAAACTGGATCTGCCGGAAAAGGCGTTGTTTTATTCCGAGGATGAAGCTGCGGCGCTGCGCGACCAGGCGATTGAGGCATGGCGCTCCGCGTTGTCTCAGTAAGCGCGGCAATTGCGGTCGTGGCCCTGACATTGGGCCCGATCGTCGCCGTTCTGATCCGGGCGGAAGGCTTTGCCGCTTTGCGCCCGGGTGACCTGCAGGCCGTGCGGTTCACGCTATGGCAGGCGGTTCTGTCAGGTGCCTTCAGTTGTGTGCTGGCGGTGCCTGTGGCCCGTGCGCTGGCCCGGCGGCGGTTTTTTTGGGCGCAGCGCACTGGTGGCGCTGATGGGCGCGCCGTTTATTCTGCCGGTCATCGTCGCGGTGATGGGTATCATCGCGGTTTTCGGACAAAGTGGTCTGGTTAACGCAGGCCTGTCTGCGATGGGCGGACCCCGGTTTGACATCTATGGTTTGCATGGCGTTGTTCTGGCGCACGTGTTTTTCAATTTGCCACTGGCAGTGCGGATGCTGTTACAGGCGTGGCTTGCCATCCCGTCCGAACGGTTCCGACTTGCGGCATCACTTGGGCTAGGCCCGTTGGCGACGTTCCGGACACTTGAGGCCCCATTGCTGCTGAAGATTCTGCCCGGCGCCTTTGCAGTGATTTTTGTCATTTGCCTGACGTCCTTTGCGGTGGCGTTGACGCTAGGGGGCGGTCCTCGGGCCACGACGGTTGAACTGGCGATTTATCAGGCGATGCGGTTCGATTTTGATCTTGGCCGTGCTGCGGCTTTGGCGGTGATGCAGTTGGGGTTGGCGTTTGCCGCGGGGTTGGTCGCGTTGCGGCTTAGTCGGGGTGATGGCTTTGGCATTGGGCGGGACCGGCAGGTTCCTCGCTGGGACGGGCGGGGCGCGGTGGCAGGGACGATTGATGCGGTGGCGATTGTGTTGGCGGCGCTGTTCTTGTTGCTGCCGCTGGCCATGGTGGTCCTGCGCGGCGCACCAGGGCTGGCCTTGCTGGGGCCTGACACTTGGCGTGCGGCGGGGCATTCGATTGTGGTGGCACTGGGGTCGACCGCGTTGTGCCTGCTGTGGGCTTTGCCCTTGGCGCACCGGCGAGGTGAATTGATTTCGCTGGCCGCAATTGCCATTTCGCCGCTTGTTCTGGGCGCGGGGCTGTTCCTGATCCTGCGTCCCTTTGTGAACCCGTTCAGTATGGCATTGCCAGTGACGGCATTGGTCAACGCGCTGATGGCGTTGCCTTTTGCGTTGCGTATTCTAACGCCACAGGCCAACGCGGTGCGCAGTGATTTTGGACGTTTGCGCGCCACGTTGCGCCTGACACCCTTGGCGTGGCTTCGGCTGGTCTGGTTGCCACGACTGCGGCGTCCGCTTGGGTTTGCTGCGGGGCTGGCGGCGGCCTTGGCCATGGGGGACCTTGGGGTCATTGCCCTGTTTGCAGATCCGGACCGCGCGACGCTTCCGTTGCAGGTGTACAGGTTGATGGGGTCATACCAAATGGAGGCGGCATCCGGTGCGGCGCTGCTTTTGTTGGTGCTTAGTTTTGGACTGTTTTGGCTGTTTGATCGCGGAGGGCGTGTGGATGCTGAGGCTTGAAGGCATCGAAGTGGCGATGGAGGCCAATGTGCTGAAGGCGGATTTTGCCGCCAAGGCGGGCGCACGGATTGCGGTATTGGGACCGTCGGGCGCAGGCAAATCCACCCTTCTGGATGTGATCGCCGGATTTCGGAAACCGAGCGCCGGGCGCGTTCAAATCTCTGGCGAAGATGTCACGCAAGCAGCACCTGACGCGCGGCCTGTGTCGATCCTGTTTCAGGATGGCAATCTATTTCCGCATCTGAGCATTGCGCGCAACCTGTCGCTGGCTTTGCGGCCCGACGGTCGGCGGCTGACGGCGGACCAAACAAAGGCGGTTGATGCGGCATTGCGCCGGGTAGGGCTGGAGGGTTTGGCCGCGCGCAAACCCGGCACATTGTCCGGAGGCCAGCAAAGCCGCGCTGCGCTGGCGCGGGTGTTGTTGCAGGAACGTCCGATCATCCTGTTGGACGAGCCGTTTTCGGCACTTGGTCCGGCGTTGAAGGTCGAAATGCTTGGGCTGGTGGGCGAAGTCGCCGACAGCCTTGGCGCCATGGTGCTGATGGTGACCCATGATCCACAGGATGCGCGCCGCTTTGCCCAAAGCGTGGTGCTTGTGGCCGATGGCGTGGCGCAGGCGCCTGTGGCCACGGAAGCGCTGTTTGCCGATCCGCCAGAGGCGTTGCGCCATTACATTGGCTAGGTCCTATCCGGTTTCGGCAGCCAGTAGTGCCCGCAATCCCGCGCGGTAGTCAGGATACAGCAGCGAGACGCCCAGTTCGTCTTTGATCCGGTCGTTTCGAACACGTTTGCTTTCGGCATAAAAACTGCGGGCCATGGGGGACATTTCGGCATCCTCAAAGGCAACAGCGGGTGGGGCAGGGACGCCCAGCAGGTCTGCGGCAAAGGCCAGTACGTCCTGCGGCGGGGCTGGATCATCGTCACACAGATTGTAGATCGCGCCGGGATTGGGATGCAGGATGGATGCGTTCAGAACTTGTGCGATGTCGTCCACGTGAATGCGTGAAAAGACCTGCCCGTCTTTGATGATCCTGCGCGCAGTGCCGGCCCGCACCTTGGAGAACGGGCCGCGACCGGGGCCATAAATGCCCGCAAGACGAAAGATGTGCAAAGGCAGGCCGGGGATGGATTGCCATGCGGCCTCGGCCTCGACACGGGCCCGGCCACGTTTGGTTGACGGGGTCAGCGGCGTTGCTTCGTCGACCCAGCCGCCTGCATGATCACCATAGACACCGGTGGTCGACAGATAGCCTGCCCATGTCAGATGCGGCGCGCGGGCCGCGATGTCATCGCCAAAACGGGCCAACGATGGGTCCCCTGCGTCGTTTGGGCCTGCCGAGATCAACAGGTGAGTGGCCTGCGCCAAAGCGTGCCCAAGCGCGGGGCTGTCCCAAAGCACGGGGTCTACGCCTTGGGAGCGCAGTGTGTCGAATTTGTCGGTGCTGCGGGTGGTTCCAATGATGGTCCAGCCTTGGGGCAGCAGGCGATTGGCAAGGGCACGGGCAGAGTAGCCATGGCCAAGGGAAAGCAAAGTGTGCGTCATGCGTCATAGGTGACCCGTGGTGCCGAGATTGGCAAGGGGTGGCGGGGCTTTGCCTATGGCGCGCGGGGCTGTGGGCGGCGCGAGCTGCGGGCAGTAGGGTGAGGCATATTTATCGAAAGACGATTTCATGTCGAACCTGTCCCGCCGCGCCGCTTTTTTGATGTTGCTGGCTTTGCCCGCCTGCGGCACCGCGCCAAAAGAGAGCGCTCCAAAGACGCAGGCCTTTGATCCGCCGCTGTATACCAATGAGACGCCCGAGCTGCGCGCCCTGATCAACACATGGTCGGATCATTACGACCTGCCCCGGTCGTTGGTTCACCGTTTGGCCATTCGTGAAAGCACGCATCGGCCATGGGCCCGAAACGGGCCCTATTGGGGATTGATGCAGATTTTGCCCCAAACCGCGCGTGGCATGGGGTTTAACGGACCAAACGCGCAGTTGTTGGATGCACAAACCAACTTGAAATATGCTTTGAAATACTTGCGCGGGGCGTATTTGGTGGCCGGGGGCGATCCAGACAAGGCGATCATGTGGTATGCCCGTGGGTATTATTACGAAGCCAAGCGGCTGGGTTTGCTGGACGAAACCGGACTGCGGTAAGGAGAGGCCATGGCACGAAAACCGGGGCTGGACGCAGCCTATGCGCTGGAGAATGAGGCCGACAACCTGACGCTTTATGGCGATTGGGCCAGAACCTATGACGCGGATTTTGCCGACGCGATGGATTATGTGCTGCCGATGCACGTGGCGCGGGCTTACGTTGCAGCAGGAGGCCAGGGGCCGGTTCTGGATTTGGGGGCTGGCACTGGCTTGTGTGGCATGGCCCTGAAATCCATTGGGGCGGGGTCAGTGGATGCAACGGATTTGTCGCAAGACATGCTGGATGTTGCTGCGGGCAAACAGGTCTATGCGCGGCTGTTCACGGGCAATCTGCTGGAACGGTTGCCGGTTGACGACGGCGCCTATGCCGGGGCGGTCAGCTCGGGCACGTTCACGCACGGGCATGTGGGGCCCGAGGCCTTGGCCGAAGTGTTGCGCGTGGTGCGCCCCGGTGGCGTTGTGGCGTTGTCTATCAATGCCGAGCATTGGACGGCGCGGGGATTTGCCGCCGCGTTTGCGGCACTGGGCGCGAAGATTGCGGATCTGGCGACGCAGGACGTGCCGATTTATGGCGAGCGGGCCGAGGGCGACCACGCCGGGGATGTGTCACGGGTGACCACATTCCGCAAGGTTTGAGGCGTTCTACGCGCTGACGCGCGCCAGGCGGTAAGGGTGGCAATCTGGGGGCGCTGCCCCCGTCCCGGATATGATCCGGGACTCCCCCGGGATATTTTTTAGCAATTGGAAACTGGATGTTTCAGGTGGCGTAGCTGTCGCCTTCTTCGTCAAGGATAAGCTTGAGTTCTTCGAGATGGCGTTCGGCCTGTGGAACCGGGTAGTCTTCGATTTCGCGGGCGGTTTTTTCCGCGATTTCATCGGACAGAATGTCGAGCGGCTGGCCCGTGTGCAGCGCTGTTATGTAGGTTTTCGCGGCGCGTTCGAAATAATACAGCCGGTCAAAGGTGTCTGCGACGGTGTCACCGATGACCATGACGCCGTGGTTGCCCATCACCATGATTTTTTGTTTTGGATCTGCAAACAGGTGCGCGCAACGTTCGCCTTCGTCTTCGAAGGCAAGACCGCCATACGCGTCGTCGATCACCACGCGATTGAAAAAGGTCGCACAGGTCTGGTCCAGAGGGGGCAGGCGTTTGTCCTTCAGGCAGGCCAGCACTGTGGCGTAGACCGAATGCACGTGCAGGGCGCAGCGGGCATGCGCGCAGTGACGGTGCAGGCCCCCGTGCAGGCCCCAGGCCGTGGGGTCTGGCGCATTGGGGTGATCCATTGTGGATGGGTCATTTGCGTCGATCAGCAGCAGGTCCGATGCGCGGATGCGCGAGAAGTGTTTGAGATTGGGATTGATCAGGAATTTCGTGCCGTCGTCGTTCACCGACAGGCTAAAGTGGTTGGCCACGCCTTCGTGCATATTCAGACGTGCGGTCCACCTGAAGGCGGCGGCAAGATCGACGCGTTCTTGCCAGTGGTCGATGTTGGCGATGCTTTGCGGGGCGTTCATGGTGGTGCTCCTGTGCGGTAGGGCTTTGTGCAACTTTGCGCGCAGCGCTGGCGTGTGTCAAACGCTGGGCCGCGACGGGACCCATGCATAGCCATCAGGGCACAGCAGATAGGTTTCGCGCAGCCCGTGCGGTTTGTCCGTGGGTGGCTGCAGGACCGTCATGCCGTGCAGCTTGGCCCGCGCCGCGGCGACGTCAGGGTCGGTGTCGTACAGCCGCAATTCGGCGCCTGCACCGCGCGGTGGGTTTTCGGGCAGGAGCGCGAGATAGGAGTTTTGCGCATATGTGCCATCAGCATGAAGCTGGAACACTTGCGCACCATAGCGGATGATTGCGAAATCGGGGCTGACGCGGTGGGCGGTCATGTCAAAGACGGCCTCAAGCATGGTGCAGTGCGCGACAACATCGCGAACCAGAATATTGACCCCCATCCCCCGAAGTGAGGCGCCGAAATCCTCGGCGGAAATGGTTTCAAAATCCATGGCAGCCCTCTTGACGCTTGCAGCAGCTTGAACCCCCTGCGGCAAGCTGTCAACGTGCGCGCAAATGACAAGGAGAAGACGCCATGCAGGACGCCCCAAACCAAAAGGCCGTGATGACCCCCGCCGTGTCAGAGCCGCAGATTTTTGACGATCCGTCAGCGGCGGTGGAACGGCTGTGCGCATTGTATGAAGACGCTGCCGGTTTTTTGCGCGATCGGTTTCAACAGGCATTGAACGGGGGCGTGGGGAATGACCGGTATCGCGCGTTCTACCCTGAGATCAGATTGACGACGACCAGTTTTGCCAAGGTCGACAGCCGTTTGAGCTTTGGTCATGTGACCGCGCCGGGGACCTATGCGGCGACGGTGACACGGCCCGGAATGTTTAGGCACTATCTAGAGCAACAGATTGGGCTACTGATGGAAAACCATGGCGTGAAGGTGCAGGTCGGAACATCGGATACGCCGATGCCGGTGCACTTTGCCATGGCCAACTTTCCTGACGTCACAGTGCCCCAAGAGGGTGCGGGTGAATTTATCTTGCGGGATGTGTTCGATGTTCCGGATCTGGCATCGACGAATGATGACATTGTGAATGGCGTCGCTGGCGCGGCACCAGACGGGGCACTGCCGCTGGCGCCGTTTACAGCGCAGCGCGTGGACTATTCTTTGGCGCGGCTGGCGCACTACACAGCGACCGATCCCGAGCATTTCCAGAACCACGTGTTGTTCACCAATTACCAGTTCTATGTCAGCGAGTTCGAGGCCTATGCGCGCGACATGCTGGCGGATCCGCGCAGCGGGTACACCAGCTTTGTCTCGACGGGGAATGCCGAGATCACTTCGGCGGATGGTGCTTTGCAGTCGCCGGAAAGGCTGCCTCAGATGCCGACATATCACCTAAAGCGAGCGGATGGTTCGGGGATCACTTTGGTCAATATCGGTGTGGGGCCATCGAACGCCAAGACGGCCACAGACCACATTGCAGTCCTGCGCCCGCACGCGTGGTTGATGGTGGGCCATTGCGCGGGGTTGCGCAATTCCCAGAGCCTTGGGGATTTTGTTCTGGCCCACGCATATTTGCGAGAAGACAAGGTGCTGGACGATGATTTGCCTGTGTGGGTGCCGATCCCGGCATTGGCGGAAATTCAGATCGCGCTGGAAAAGGCCGTGGCGCAAGAAAGCACACTGGAAGGGTTTGACCTGAAACGCATCATGCGCACAGGGACCGTGGCCACTGTGGACAACCGCAACTGGGAGCTGCGCGAACACAGCGGACCGGTGCAACGCCTGTCGCAGTCGCGCGCCATTGCGCTGGATATGGAAAGTGCCACCATCGCCGCCAACGGGTTCCGGTTCCGCGTGCCCTACGGGACGCTGTTGTGCGTGTCTGACAAGCCCCTGCATGGAGAATTGAAGCTGCCGGGGATGGCGTCGGATTTCTACAAAACGCAAGTCGCCCGGCATCTTAAGATTGGGATTCGGGCCATGGAATCACTGCGCGATATGCCTCTGGAACGCATTCACAGCCGGAAATTGCGGTCATTTGAGGAAACGGCCTTTCTTTAAGGGGCAAAAAACGCCACAAAATCCGTTGTTTTCAGGCTTTGTGTGCCACGAATTGTTGTGTTTTGCCGCTACATCCGGTTTTAATGCCGCGCAGAGGCCCAATGGGATGGGCAGTGAAGGAGACCATGAAATGGCGAAGCCGATGACGAAAACTCAGCTGGTGGCGGCACTGGCTGAAAAGATGGATGCAGACAAGAAGACCGCTGGTGCGGCTTTGGATGCGATTGCTGACCTGATCACCGCGGAAGTGTCCGCAGGTGGCGCCGTGACCATTCCCGGTGTTGGCAAGATTTATTGCCGCGAGCGCCCCGAGCGCATGGTGCGCAACCCTGCCACGGGTGAGCAGTTCAAGAAAGAAGCCGACAAGCAGGTCAAGATGACCATCGCGAAGGCTCTGAAGGACAGCGTGAACGGCTAAGCCGTTTTCCCATTTCGGGATTGGGAGGGTCGCCTTGGGCGGCCCTTTTGTTTTTGTCTGATCGGTGGGGGCTCTGTTTCGGCTGCGCCGAAAGGCGCCCTCCCACCGACCCTTGGCACTAGGCGTCTTGTAGCCGGGTGCGCTGCTGGCCCTGTGCGTCAAAATTGTCTGGACTGAGCCAGTGTTCGAACCGCAGTTTGAGTGCAGGCCATTCGCTGTCGATGACTGAGAACCATGCGGTGTCGCGGTTGCGGCCTTTGGTGACCGTGGCCTGACGGAACGTGCCTTCGTAGGTAAAGCCAAGGCGCAATGCCGCAGCACGCGAAGGCGCATTCAGCGCGTCGCATTTCCATTCGTACCTGCGATAGCCAAGACCGTCGAACACATGGCGCATCATCAGGTATTGGGCCTCAGTCGCGGCGATGGTGCCTTGCAGGCTGGGTGAGAAGTGGATGTATCCAATTTCGATGCTGCCGATGTCCGGCGCGATACGCAGGTATGAACAAAAGCCCACCGGTTGGCCCGCTACAAGCACCGTGTAGAACAGTGGGTCATTGCTGGGGACGTGCGCGGCGCACCATGTTTGCGCGTCTGCAACGGTCTGGAACGGAGTATTTTCGCCCAAATAGGTCCAGCCCGCCGGATCTGTGAAACAGTCGAAAAAGCCCTTTGCGTGATCTAGGGTCATTGCGGTGAGAGTGACGTGTTGCCCGGTTAGGTTGGTGTGCGGCGGCACAGGACGGGGCAGCGAAAGGGAAACGGGCAACCCAATGGGTTGCCCGTGGTCGTTTAGAATATGGGTCATAGGATCAGCCAAAGACGCGCGTCAAAGCCTGATCTGTTGCGTCGATGATCTGGTCGATGTCGTCTTTGGTGGCGATCAGTGCAGGCGAGAAACACAAGGTATTATTGTATCCCGGCACCGATCGGTTGGTGGCACCGATAATGACGCCCTGAGCCATGCAGTCAGCGGTGACGGCCTGCACTTTGGCTTCGGCCATGGGCGTGCGGGTGTCGCGGTCGCTGACCAGTTCGGCGCCCAGAAACAGACCTTTGCCGCGCACATCGCCGACGACGGCGTGTTTGTCTTTTAGCGCGTGCAGTTGGTCGAGCATGTAGTCGCCCATGGCGACCGTGTTACCAAGCAGGTCTTCTTCTTCGATGATCGACATGTTTTCCAGCGCAGCTGCCGGGCCTGCCGTGCAGCCACCAAAGGTGGAAATGTCGCGGAAGTAGTTCATGGGATCGTCAGAGTTGTCCTTGAACATGTCGAACACGGCTTCGGTCGTGGTCAGGCAGGCAATGGCCGCATAACCCGAGGCCACGCCTTTGGCCATTGTCACCATGTCGGGTTCAATGCCGTATTGCTGATAGCCGAACCATGTGCCGGTACGGCCCACGCCGCAGACCACTTCGTCGATGTGCAAAAGGATATCGTATTTGCGGCAGATTTCCTGAACGCGCTGCCAGTACCCAACGGGCGGGGTAATGACACCGCCACCTGCGGTCACGGGTTCGAGGCACAGCGCGCCGATGGTGTCGGGACCTTCGCGCAGGATCACTTGTTCGATTTGATCCGCGGCCCATTCGCCGTAGTTTTCGGTCGGCGCCCCCTGATCGGGGGCGCGGTATTCAAGGCAGTGCGGCACGCGGACAAAGCCGGGTGTGAAAGGACCATACTGTGCACCGCGTTCGTCTTGGCCGCCCGCTGACAGGCAACTGATTGTGGTGCCGTGGTAATCGCGGTCGCGGTACAAGATTTTATTCTTCTGCCCACCATAGCGTTTGTGCGCAATCTGGCGAACGATCTTGAACGCCTTTTCGTTCGCCTCGGATCCCGAGTTGCAGTAGTAGACGCGGCTTTGTCCCGGCATCTTTTCGATCAACCGTTCTGCAAAAAGCGCGCCGGGCACCGAACCTGCCGACCCCGCAA